>JANHFT010001728.1:87941-100756 GCA_032467955.1 Pseudoxenodon macrops
GCCCCATTTTTCACAAAAATAGACCCATTTCTCACCCGTTTTTGCAAAAAAAAGGGGGCATGCAGAGGGTTTGGGAGGCTTGCAGAGTGTTTCTTTGGGCTGGGGGAAAGCAAAAACGACCCTGATTTTGTGAAAAATGACCCATTTTTCGCCCATTTTTTGCAAAAACGGGGGAGTTTTTGCCTTCCCCCGGCCCACAGAAACACTCTGCAAGCCTCCCAAACTCTTTGTGCACCCCGTTTTTGAGAAAAACAGGCCTCTTTTTTGCAAAAATGAGATGCAGGGGCGGGGCTTCAGGAAGCCAAAATTGCTGTATTCACTGTATAAGACGCACCAACATTTCCACCCTCTGTTAAGGGGGGAAAAGGTGCCTCTTATCCGTGAATGTTTCACCATGTGATTTTGTTTCACCAAATCACCATGCGATGGAGTTGGTAGCACGACTAAAGCCAGCCACCAGCAACCAACCAAATACTGATGCCGACAGATCTGTTTAACTTTTGTGACAGAAACATTCACGGACTTAAATGGGGTGGGGTGTGCGTGGGGGGCATTGCATTATGAGTGTGGGTACGCATACACACACACACACTATTTTGGCACTGGAGGAATAAAAGGTTAGCCATCACTGATATATAATATTTGGCTGTTAAGGCTGGGTCCTTATTTTTGTCTTAATAGAATCTAAGCAGTGTTAGTAGGTTAAGACCTGGCATTACTGAAAACAAGGGTATGTTGAATTCTCTAGGGAATCACACTAGGTTATGGATAAGAGTTTCCTTTATTTCCATGACTTTTTCCATTTTTCCTTTCCTTTTCTTGTTTTACATACCTGAATAAATTCTGTTTTAATATATCATACATTTATTACATACATTGAAAAGTATGTTTGTATTTGTCCTTATTGTCTATATTCCATTCCTCCCAACAGCTAGAAATGGCTATAAAGAGTATTTGAGATAATTATCTGCACCAGCAGACTTGTAATAAATTGATCAGAAATTGAACCATACAAATTACCCTGGCATCTGGCTTCTTCATATGAATACTCTGCAATTCTTAATAGCTCTAAAGATCACATATCAGGAGTAAAATGTTAATTGAATAGCTTGACCCTAAGCATTGATTATGGACCAATAATATTAATCATTCACAGCATCATTTTATTTCTGTTTTCAATATATATAGTACGTATTGATTTCAATATATATATAGTATTGAAAGTGCAGCATGAATCACTTTATACTATACATTGAAATTGTATGAGCAGAGTTGTCAAATAAGCAGATGTGAGAGAAAAGATATATACAAAGGAAGAACAATGTCCAGAAATGGGAGACTGTTTTAAAAGAAGTTAGTACCTCTCAATGAAAAAAGCAATAACCTGGCGAACTGTTATATAAAATTCTTGTTATTTAGTAGTCATCTATATAGGAGTTCTGCCCCATATGGCGAATAATACAGTGCTTATTTATGAGGTCATACTACCACAAGCTTTAAGGGCTGCAGGTGGGTAAAGGATAATGGTAGATTAACAAATGTGACATCCACAAACAATCAAGAAGATGATTGAAACATTATGATCAGGGCTTTGAAAGTAAGTTTTTGTTCTTTAGTAGAACAATATCTGATTTGACTATCTTTGTTCTGTTAATGTATCTTGGTTGCACAGCTCCTGATTGTTGGTTTCCTTTGTGCTTGAATGTTGGATTGTATTATTTTATCCAAAGCCTGATGCTGTTGTTTTGGTGTCTTGTTTGTTTGTTTGTTTGTTTGTTTGTTTGTCTATCTTTGAACTGTTTCCTGCTGTTGTTCCTGTTATTTTAACTTTAATTTTGTAACTGTTTCTGACCTTTGAACTATTGTTTGGTGTTACCATTGTGCTTTTTGAAAAATTGTAGATCAGGAAAATTAGCTGCCACATTGTATCGGTTTCTAATCATTTGGTGTGTAAAGCTCTGAGATTCCTATAATTCTCTCATGAATCTCCCAACTCATTTTCTCCAGTTATATGGTCTGTTATGTTGTTATGGAATATTTCTTCATCTATTTCACGGGTGTCAAACTCGATTGTGTCACATGTCATATCGTAACGATCGTGAAGCTTTTTGCCTTTGCAGAGCTGGGGTGGGCATGGCCTGAATGTGACACTCACTGCTATTAGTCTGCCTGTCTCATGAGACAGAGGTGGTGGCCTATGATGCAACCAAAGGCGGATGTTTATTGAAAGAAGCCTGGTTCTCCAATAACAACTCCATTAACAGACATATTTATTTACCATCAGTGTACCAGGCATTAAGGCATCAAGAAGGATTTGGGGGAGATGGACCACAGCTGGGAAAGGAGACTAGCGATACCCTCACCCTGTTAGGCACAGCGATTTACTGGGTGAATGCATGCCCGAGCTGGACCAGAGGCAGGAGAGCCCGGAAGAGCAGGGTCCGAGTATAATAGATGGAGGGGGAGGAACGACGCAGACCAGTGACAAGGGCATGGCCAAAACAAACAGACCTGCTAATAGCAGTGAGCGTACCAAGGAAGAGGGGGGGAGACAAAGAGATGGGCAAGAGAGCCAGGAGGAATGCCATTAGCATAACATCTAACAACTCAGCACCATCACCCCGAGGAGATTCAGCTTAGGCAAAATAACCTAGTTAAAGAGATAATAGGAGCAGCACCACCATTAATCAGCATAATAGAAGCAAATGGGATAATTAAAGGTAGGCGACAGAGGAGTGGACCCATCACGTGTGCAATGACGAAGTTGATCAGAAAAGTATAAATGCATGGTTGATTTCAATGGGTTTTAAAACACTCTGACGATGTTAGCAGGGCTAATGAAAGCTTAGTATAATAAATTTTATAACGTTCTGCAGATCACGATGTTTATGGACTCTTTTTGTTACTATTACACCTGGAACTAGCATTTTTAGGACAATTCTCAATACACACACACACACACAAATATATTAACCATCCAAAATTCCATCTTTATTTATCCCACTTGAATCTTTTCAAAGGTAATCTCACTGATCAGAGGGCTCCTTCAATTTCTAATTGACTCCTGGGGGGGTGGGGGCGAGTATAATACATGGATACAATTTATGGAATTGTATAGAAAGAGCACAGATGTGGTTTGTCACTGGTTTCTTTTAGGGTGTGTTGTGATTTCCCAGCTGAGCATTCAGCTCAACACTGCTTGGAATTCTCCCACTCAAATATTAATCAAGCTTGACCTGTATATCTTCCCAATTCAGGCATGGTTGAAAAGGTTCTGCCACCTGTTCACAGCACATGTCAAGAAGAATTGCAATATGAAAAATCATAGATACGAAAGTGGAGGTTGTCATTATCTTAGATGGCTTAATAGATTGGGGCAGCACGGTGGCTCAACAGTTAAGACACGGGACTTGTTGGTTGGAAAGTTGACGACCCAGGTTCGAGACCCAAGTGCCATGCGACGGGGTGAGTCCTTGCCCCCAGCTTCTGCCAACCTAGCAATTTGAAACAATGCGAATGCGAATAGATAAATAGGTACCACTTCTGTGGGAAGGTAGCAGTGCTTCATGAAGTCATGTTGGCCACATGACCGCAGGAATGTTTTCAGACAGCCCTGGCTCAATGGCCTTGAAATAGGGATGAGCACCCTCCGATATAGTCGCCGATGACTAGTGGACTAAAATCCGCAGGATTTTTGAATAAATTGGGATTGGTTCTGTTTTATTTTTTAATAGCTCCGCTGAATATATTGCCCACTGCCAAGCTGCAATAGATCCAATGGCCTTGCTAACAAGAAGCGATGGTTGTGATTTGGTTTGACTGCTTCAATATCTGGCCATTGTTGGTGTTCTAAGTTGGCCTGACTCTTCAGAAGTATTGCAACATCCCAATTACAATTACTTTTTTAGATCAGAACAAATACAGCCACCGCTAAGGAACTTTATGATGCTGAAGAAAAAAAGGAGGTATTTCCACATTAAATTCAAATCCATATTTGTCTTGTTATAGAATAATCTATTGTATGCCGATGTTACTTCAGTGAAATTCTGCAAAGGCTAAAAATGTTTTTAAAATGTATTAAATCTGTCCGTGGGAGTAATGGCAGTCACAGAACAAAAAGCCAAAAGGCAACAATTTGCCTTTCAATCTGCATCAGTGCAACACCCACCGCTGATCAGAACAGAGTTGAGAAGAGAAACCTTGGCTTCCTTAGGCTCACGGGATTATATCGGAAGATACAGCATCATGCTTTACCACTTAATGTGGGTTTCAGAAAGAAAAAAAACTATGTTCCCATTTTACAGGAGGGAAGAGGTTGTCTAAACTCATCTTCTTACAAGGCTGTCAAAATCTTATAAGGTAAAGGTTCCCCTTGCACATATGTGCTAGTCGTTCCTGACTCTACGGGGCGGTGCTCATCTCCATTTCAAAGCCGAAGAGCCAGCGCTGTCCTAAGACGTCTCTGTGGTCATGTGGCCGGCATCACTAAATGCCAAAGGCGCACAGAACGCTGTTACCTTCCCACCAAAGGTGGTTACTATTTTTCTACTTGCATTTTTACATGCTTTTGAACTGCTAGGTTGACAGAAGCTGGGATAAGTAACGGGAGTTCACCTCATTACGCGGCACTAGGGATTCAAACTGCTGAACGGTTTCGATTGACAATGGATGCAAAAAAAGACAAAGGAAAAAAAGAAAAAAGGGGGGAAAGAGCTAAATGGAAGGAGGGGAGTCTAGCCTTTTCTTATAAAAATAGCCAGATTACTAGCAATCTGCAGTTTGCAATGAGGGGATTCAATGGATTTTAATTGATATTTTCAATAGGGGATTGATGAAAGCATAACAAAATAAGGCGTTCTGCAGGTCGGAATTAGAAATACAGTTCTCAGTAGTCTGAGGTCACATCTAATTCTACAATTACAACTGGCCACAGGCACATACCCTTATTTGCACATGCTCCCAAGAAAATATCAAAGGGCAGTTGATAAATTTTTCTGAGAAAATGATATAACCACAATCATTATCTGTATTGCTTCTAGGTTTAAAAAAACCCAAAACCAAACCAAAGTCATCATAAAAATTCCACACTCCGCAACAGTCTCTTTTCCTTTACCCCAACTTAACTAGCTCAATGTGCCAAAACCACAACACTTTTTTTTTTAAAGGAAGTAAAAGTGGGATGTTACAGTAACTTTTCTGAACTCGCGGCACACTTTTAAAGAAAAACATATTTGACAAAATCAGCCAAGAACATGTCATTTTATCTTCAGTAAGTGTGCCAAGAGCGACTGCAGATAAGAATCGCATTTGGAACAACTCTGCGTTGCTTTTCTTTTAAATGCACTACGATAAACCATGATTTGTCCACAGGTGTTCTCTCTGATTTGCACAACATCTGAAGCCATTTATCACATTTTACAAACCACAGTGGCTGGATATACATACAGCACAGCCAAACTCTAACCATATAATGGCTTCATGCAATAAGTGAAGCCTGTTTCGATTTTTCAAATAGGAAATAAAATTCCTGGTGAACCTTCCTGATATTATATAGGCTCCAATTCCCATCAATCCAACAGAAAGTCAGAGGTTTCAGAAACTGTGTCCCCAAAACAGGAGCAAATTCCATACTGTTGTTGCAGTCTATTAATTAGTTTAAAATACATTTATTCTGATTGTCTACTTAATACAATGCTCACAGTAAAGATTTTCTAGATCCAAGGTCCCCAAACCCAAGTCTGTGGACTGACACTTGGTCGCGACATGCCATAAACCGGTCCACGCAAACAAGTGAAGCCCCATCCAGGTGATGCAGGCAGTACATGAAACCACGCCCCCTCCGGTCCGTCGAAAAAACTTTCTCCACAGTACTACTCCCTGGTGCCCAAAAGGTTGGGGGCGGCTGTTCTAGATGACTTAAAAAATATCCTTATTTAGGTTGTCTTTGAATAACAAAATCACGTTTAATACTATTTTGTTCTCAGCGTAATCTATTTTGTTATATGTTCTCAACTTATAACCATCCGTTTCATTACAGTTTGAAATTATAAGAGTTCTGAAAAAAAGTGACTTATAGCCAGTCCTTACATTTACGACTGTTGCAGCGTCCCTATGGTCATGTGATCAAAATCTGGGTGCTTGGCAACCCGCTTGTGTTTATCATGTGATCGCCATTTGTGACTTTCTCAGCCAGTTTCCAAAAAACAAAGTCATCGGGGGAGCTGAAATGGCTAAACGACTGCATGATTCCCTTAACATCTGTGGCCAAAAAGGCTGTTAAATCGGGCATGACTCCCTTAGCAAGGGACATTCCAGTTGCAATTGTGGTTGTAAGCTCTACCTGTATCAGTGGTGAAATCCAGTTTTTGGAAAAAAATAAGACAAGGTCTTATTTTCTTTTGATCCCCGAAATAAGTGCTTGGCCTTATTTTCAGGGAGGTCTTATTATTTTTGAGGTGCAGGAGGTGGCGAGCGTGTCAACTCATAGCTGCTGCTGTGTTTTGGGGAGGGCTTATTTTCAGGGGATGGCTTATTTTAGTACATGCACTCAAAGGTCTGATTGGGCTTATTATCCGGGGAGGTCTTATTTTCAGGGAAACAGGGTAGTTAGAAATACAATATAATGCTTTATTTGAACGATATGTTTGAGTTTTGATCAACCATTGTCCAAACACAACGGAAGCTCTAATTAAGCACAATAGGCTTTCTGAATCATATTTTGCCATTTTTCCAAGTTGGAGACAAAAAGATATGGTTTGATTGACAAGTCAGCGACTGCAATTACACATACAGATTTAAGCGTAAATCACAGTCAACTGGTTCTCACAATGCATTAAGTCATAAATGATGTTTTATGAACCATAGCAGCTGGATTCACACATAGCATGATACCAAAATCAAGGCAATCCCATTATCCCTGGGTGCCATGCAGAAGAAAAGATGCATGTCCGTTTGAGGATATTATCCATTCAGTCATGTGTGACTTTTGGTGATACTACAGGCGAAATGTTTCCACTTCTTCCAGTCTTGCACTGCTTCTTGGAGTTTTTTTATGCTTTGGCCGGTGTCAGCTTTGATAGTGTCCAGCCATTATGTTCTTTGACAGCCTGGTTTCCTTTTACTGCTAACTTTTCCCAACATAATTGCTTCTTCCAGTGAGCATCCCAGTTCAGTCAGAGTAATTTCATACCTGTAAAGAACTTGTGGTTATGCACTGTTCTGCTATGGCTCTACTCCAGTTAGGTGAAATTTAATCATGCAAGCTATCCTTATATTTTAAATAACATCCAGATTTAGTGCTACAAAGAACAATTTTTAAGAGTTTGCGCAACAATTACCGTATTTTTTGGAGAATAAGATGCTGCGAAGTATAAGACGCAACTACCTTTTTTTGGGAGGAAAACAAGAAAAAAAATCGCCCTCTACCTCTGCCTCCTACCAATTTGCCTCCTTGCAGCAAACAGCCTGTTTCAGTTTCACTTTCACTTTCAGTTTCAGCATAGCACAAGGAAAAAAATCTGCCTCTGCCTCCCTGCAGCCTGAAAAAGCTGATGGTCGGGAGACCAATCCAACCGACAATCACCTGCTTGTGCTAATCAGGCTGTGCAGAAGCAGAAACTGAAACAGGCTGTTTGCTGCAAGGAGGTAAATTGCTGGGAGGCAGAGGCCAAAGGGTGGGGGCAGGTAGGCAGGGCTTCATTCGGTGTATAAGATGCACCCAAATTTTCACCCTCTTTTAGGGGGGGGGAAATGTGTCTTATACTCCGAAAAATACGGTAAATATTTCTTAAGTTGTACACATGAGAGGTTGTTTTCACACATACTTCAGCTCTGCAAAGGTGGGACAAAGCTCCATCTGGGATAAATCAGTGGTGGAATTCAATTTTTTTTTACTACCAGTTCTGTGGGAATGGCTTGGACATAGTGTGGCCTGGTGGGCATGGCAGGGGAAGGATATTGCAAAATCTCCATTCCAACCCCACTCTGGGGTCAGCCAGGGGTGGTATTTGCTGGTTCTCCAAACTACTCAAAATTTCTGCTACCGGTTCTCCAGAACCTGTCAGAACCTGTTGGTTTTGCTACCACCCCTGGATAAACCCCATAATGCTTGAGGCATATCATGTTTAGTGAACTGAGAGAACATGCATGGTATGAAGTTGGGGTCTTAGATTGGATATGTCTGATGAAACAAACAAAATGTTAAAGAGATATGGTATTTATGTAGTTACTTACCAAGCACATCTAAATTATATTAAAGTAACCAAAATATATTTACAACCCTCAAGGCATGTCACAACTTTTGAGTACCCCTATTGTTTGGAAATTGAAAAATTTAACAAGCCCTAAGTAAAGGTAAAGGTTCCCCTCACACATGTGCTAGTCACTCCCAACTCTAGGGGGCGGTGCTCATCTCCGTTTCAAAGCCAAAGATCCAACACTGTCTGAAGACATCCATGTGGTCATGTGGCCAGCATGACTAAATGCTGAAGGCGCATGGAACGCTGTTACCTTCCCACCAAAGGTGGTTCCTATTTTTTGTACTTGCATTTTTACAAGCTTTCAAAATGCTAGGTTGGCAGAAGCTGGGACAAGTAACGGGAGCTCACCACGTTACTGTGCACTAGGGATTCGAACTGCCAAACTGGCGACCTTTCTGATCGACAAGCTCATCGTCTTAGCCACTCAATCCTAGGAACAACCAATACGATGCGTGCATTAGAATCCACAGTCACTGGAACACACTCTTTTTATTGCAGTATTTCTCAGTCTTTGCAACTTGTAAGACGTGTGGACTTCAACTCCCAGAATTCCTCAACCAATGCATACTGGCTAGGGAATTCTGGGAGTCAAAGCCCATACATCTTAAAGTTTGCAGAGGTTGAGAAACACTGCATGACAGAAATCGCTCTACCATTATTTCCCCTCTTTCAAGAATGCACTGACCCTTTCTCCTTCTTAAGGATCTTACATTCAGAGTTGATGTTTTACGTCTCATTGAGCATTAGATGGGCCGAAACGTGGCAAGGAACGGCCTGCTTCTATGATTCCCATTACAGAAAAAATAATCTGGGTAGCTGTGGTGTAGCTGCCGAATGTTCATTTGTGTGAAGTGGTTTTTCTCATGTATTAAAATGTGTAAAGGAAAAGCAGGAGTATGACTCGGGAATAACGAATGGAACAATTCACGCAATTAAACTGACAAATTGAAAATGTACAGAAAGTTATTCCAGAGAGTATTCAGCGTGGACGATTACAGCTGGTGTAATTGCTGAACCAGATGCATCACTCTGCATGGAGCCATCCTGCCCATGCTCTTAACTTGTCAGTGCAGTTGTATGAATTTCTCTTAAAATCAGAAGGGACTGATTCAAGGCATCAGTCTTCCTGTATTTTTCATTCCATTGGTGCCAGACACGGCTTTTCTCACAAGAAAACTTAGGTATGGAACCCTTTTACAACGAGAGAGAAAGGGATAAATCTTCTCTTCCTACTTATGCCATTTGCATTTTTCTGAGTCAGAATGGGACAACTCACCACGGCCAACTCACTGCGGGACAACGCGAAGCAGGACAATTCAACAAATGCAAAAGTTAAGTTAATTTCAGTGGAACTGTCGCCAACAATAACAAAATAAAGTCAATCCAGAAATACAAAAGTTACAATAATTTCGATGAAAACATGGTCACCGATAATAATAAAAGTAACTGAATGAAAGAATTAATACAGTGTTGAATTGTTCCTCAGTGACTTGGCTGTGGCAAGTTGGCCATAGCGAGTTGGCCATTGGTGACTTGCCCTAGATCCGTGATAGTGAACCTATGGCACACGAGCTACAGATGGCACACAGAGCCCTCTCTGCGGGCACTTGAGCTGTCACCCCAGCTCAGCTGCACCTCGCATGCGTGTGCGCCTCCCACTAGCCAGCTGGTTTTCGGGTCTCTGCCGTGCATGCGGGAGACGTGCATGCATGCTCAAGGGCAGGGGATGCAAGGGGGATCATGGGTGCATGCATGGGGATCGCGCGTGCATGCGTGGGAGGTGGGGTGCATGCGCAGGAGTCATGTATGCATGCGCGGGAGCAGGGAAGCGCATGTGCATGCACGGGTGGAGGAGCATGGAGGGGTCACGTACACATTGCATTATGGGTATGCACGCAGCGACAAAAAGGTTGGCCATCACTGCCCTAAATCCTTTCTGATTAGCTCTCCAAAAGCAGCTCCTAGTTGAGAGAATGAGAGAGACCATGTGTTTAGTTTAGTTGTCTGAACTGTTTGGGAACACGGCACATTTTTTGAGGGGGAGGTTATGATTACCATCAAGCCATCGAAAGGCTGTGTTCGCACAGCATTCTAAATCATAATGTGACTCGATTGGTTTTAGATTATTATATTTTATGAATGGCAACTTATTCAGTAAGCCATGTCTAAAGCAAACCATGGCTGAACTCAGAAATGGGCAACTGCAGGCCTTCTCTAATCTGAAAACTTTTTTTTTTAGCGATCCCCAGATTCAAGTGTGACTGTGGTCCATGATAAATGTTGTTAATCTCTGGTATTTATGAAGAAAAAAACCAGGAGTCATTTACAACATACAGTGTAAGGACTGAATTAGCCACTCTGTATGACAAACAGGAAGAAGATTGGCAGGGTGCATCCATGAACTAACTAGCAGTCAGAAGACATAATGAAAACTCCTTAGTTTTACAACACGTGGACAGACTTAATCATACTTCCAACTGGGAAACTGTGACCATCCTAGACCAAGCCAAGCCCAAAATGCTAGGGAATTCTTGGAAGCCTGGCACTCTGACAAATCAGCCATCAGTGGGCACATAGACATAAATAACATCTACATAGCATTCAAAAGACATAATCAACAAGCCAAAAAAGGGGGAAAGACCAAAACATCCTTGCAGTAGCAATCAACCCCAGAAGAGCATTTAACACCAGGATTAACATCAGACCAACAATCAAGCAGTAAACAATGCCCCAATAAAGGAACTGCCAAATAACCTAATAGTAAATAGTCCATAAAGTCCCACCAAACCCATTCCTAACAACACTGACAGGGGAAGCCAGTAGAATATAAAATGAGAGCAAACCTCACTCCCTACTAGCACTGATGATCCTACCTAGCTGGATAATGAAACGTCTGCAGGAAAACCGTGCTCAGAGAGCACCAAGGACCTCTCGTATAGAACATGTCTACCGCATTGATTCCTTTCCTATCAATAGGCTTTAATGTGTTACTAATTTCTTGTTCACTGGTAATTTGGATAATTGCATTGTTGGAAAGGGTGCACGGTGTTGAATAAAAGACATTTAAGTTATGAAGATGGGTGGGTTCATTTCATTGCTGAACATTTCTGCATTTATGTAGATTAGCTGTTCTCTCTCCCTTCCTCCCTCCCTCCCCTCTTCTAATTTTCTGCCTCTCCTTTTGTTTTCCTTATGCTGCTCCTGAAACAGACATGGGGCATTTTTACTAGAGGAGAGGAAGTCTAGAAGGGAAAAACAGCTTCCCACGATTATTGCTTGTGCTTGTTTCAGGAAATTATGGTGCTCTTGTTTCTGTATGTCGCTTGTTCTTTTTGATGTCTCTTTTCTCATAACGAGGGAAACATACCGTTCATTTCCCCACAGCCAGCGTAGGCATCCTAATTAAGCTATTCTCCGAAGCTCCGTTCCTTCTTTTATATGGGTCACAATTCTTGAGAATACCGTACGTAATTTCTTTCCAACTCGTAAGAAGCAAAGAGAACAAGAACGACAAGGTTGTGTTTTTTTTTTAATCCTTGCTTTGCTTTCCAAACACTTTTAAATTAGATAACAGGTTAAGGCTAATATATAAAATAATTAGAATATTTTGCATAATAATTGTTAATTAATTCCACACACCTGCTACTTAACCATTAAGTTGACAGATTCTAGTGCCAACCTCTCTGTCTTGTGTTTTCAGAAACAAGCTTCCAAGAAATGTGTATCAGATGGCAACCTAAATTCGGATGATGTACAGGTAGTCCTCATTCAGTGACCGTTTGAAGCATTGAAAAATGGGACTTATGACTGGTTCTCACACAGGCATTGCAGCATCCCCATTCTCATGTGATCAGAATTAAGGCACTTGGCAACTGGCATGTACTTAGGACAGTTGCAGGGTCCTGGGGTCACCATTTGTGACCTTCCCAGCTCACTTCTGGCAAGCAGAGTCAAAGGGGAGGGGAGCCAGATTCGCTTAACAACCACACAATTCACTTAACAACTGCAGCGATTTGCTTAATAGCCATAGCTGAAAGGTTGTAAAAAGTGGTGCCACTCACTTAACTTGCTTAAGGAACAGAAATTTTGGGCTCAATTTACAGGTAGCCCTTGACTTACAACCACAATTGAGCCCAACATTTCTGTTGTTAAGTGAGTCATTTGTTAAGTGAGTTTTGCCCCATTTTATGACCTTTCTTGCCACAGTTGTTAAGTGAATCACTGCAGTGGATAAGTTAGTAACACAGTTATTAAGTGAATCTGGCTTCCCCATTGTCTTTGCTTGTCAAAAGGTGATCCCATGACCTTGGGACCCAGCAATGGTCATAAGTATGAACCAGTTGCCAAGCATCTGAATTTTGATCACATGATCATGGGGCTGCTGCAATGGTCGTAAGTGTGAAAAACAGTCATAAGTCACTTTTTCTCCCCTTTCAGCTTTGTAACCAGTAGTGGGATTCATCCGCTTCACACCACTTCTGGAGAAGCGGTTGTTAACTTTCTGAGCAGTTTGGCGAACTGGTTGTTGGAAGAAATCATTAGGGCAGAGAACCGGTT
>JANHFT010001728.1:128899-140970 GCA_032467955.1 Pseudoxenodon macrops
GTTGGACTAGAAGACCTCCAAGGTTCCTTCCAACTCTGTTATTCTATTCTATTCTATTCTATTCTATTCTATTCTATAATATATAATCTTTTAAATTTAGTCAAGAAGAAAATACGTAAACAGTTAACAATTAATAGCCTTCTCTGCCACAAGCTTCTATTTTCAGATTTCTTTTCCAAGATACTGTGTGGATTTTAAACTAAAATGTTGAGGCAGAGATTATGAAAAAATAAAACAACATGTACAAGAGAGGGAGCACATCTGGCAATTTCTAACACATCTATTCAAAAATGTCAATTGAATTCAACGATGCGCGAGGAGTAAAAAATAATAATAATGTTGTAACCAATGACATTTCCCAATCAATAAATATACTCTGGTTGTTGTTTTGATATTTTCCTTTGAAAAGTTGCAAAAGAAAGTTTTCGGTGAAGGTGAAAAATTATACTCATATATTATACTCATGTAACAGCCAATAGAAAATAGACAGATAGAGAAAAAAGTAACTTGTTCTTTTAAGGACAGCCAATCCTCTTTTGAATTTTTATCATCTGCAGGATCTCTTCAAGTGCTGTGACAGCCGGATTCCAAGAACGAAAACATTCTGTTAACAATGGAAAATCATTTTAAATAGTTCAAGCGTTTTCTGAAGTTCAGGAGAAAAAAGCAGATGTTTTGTGAGCATATCAAACTTAATGTTACATTATTAACGAGTTTCAAGTTATTTTTCATTTGTTTACTTTGTGGGGATGGGAGAACAGCTGTAGGGTCATTATTCAGAAAATATTTCTGATTCAAATGACCCTTTTTTTGTTTGTATTTATTTATTTATTTAAAATATTTACATAGCCGCCCGTGTTACATTTAACTTTGGGTGGATGCCAACAGTAGTAGCCCTGTACAATTATGTAATTGTACAATTAATATATACATATATTAAAAATACAAATAATAAAAACCTCTCATTGGTCTCACCTAGACCAGGGCTTGTGGTGAAAACTGGATCTTAAATCCTTACGGACTAGATTTGCAAGAGACTGTCCTGGAGAAAATCTATACAGTCACTACAATTCAGTACCCAACTGAATTGATAATATTAGAGTGGAAAAAGAGTAAAAGATAAATATTAAAATGATACGCAATGTGATAGAAGTACTCGAAGGTTCAGAAATGAAAGTATGATAATAAAGTAATGTGTTAAAATCAAAATGAAAAAGAATTGTAATTAGTAAAAAAATATATGATTATGTGTATGGATGTGCTATCCCAGGAAACAAACATTCACGACATGAGATGTATAAAGATGAAAAAATAAATAAAAAACGTATTCAAAAAAAAAAGTACCCAACTTCATGGCACGCACTGTAATTAATCAGTGAAAAAGGCAAAAGTATAGTTTGCCAAAGGTCAATTAGCAGCCATTGCTTGTCTTATTTCTTCTAATTCACCAATAGGTTTGGGTTCAGAAAAAAGTGCAGAGTTTGGGTCACAAGACCACCTGTGATTTCCTCTGGAACCTTTCCAAAAATTGCCATCGGTTTCTAACTTGTGATATGATGGGAAAGGAAAATCATCCAGTACTTGGGAAATAAATATGCCAACAGCTGGCGAATAATCTGGAGAAAAATTGGTACCTAGAGATTATATGTCTAAAATAATACACCATATCATGTATAATAGGCATTATACACACTTCAAACTGCAAAATAAATGACTCTGGCTTTCAACAACTACTTTTCATTCACAGCGGAAGCCAAAATGAGCCACATTCCTATTATTTCATAAACAAAATACTATTTTGTAAGAAGGTGGTGTCTTGATAATAACAAGGTTTAAAATAAATACATATACTCATAAACAAACATACACGCACACACACACACACAATCAAATTTTATAAGATATAAAATGGGTAACAGTTTGCATCCCATGCAAGTTCTCTTAAATCAGTTGAAGAGAAAGGTATCAATCAGTTGAAGGACACAGATAATGTTCCCTTTTATTTGTATCCATTTCATGTATTCATAATCATGTTTATACTTGTATCTGTTATCTAATACAGGCTTGACGAAATATATAAATAATAAATAAAATAAAAATATAAATTACTATTTTGCTAATGACTATATACCATTTCCTCAGTGAAGGTAATCATCATAGGAACAAAAGTAATGTTCAAGGTGTAAGATTAGGAGCAGAGACAGATGGGCTGATGAAAACACTAAGCAGGGACATCATCCAACAGGATGATCTCCCTCAGCCATGGACACTTGTTGGATGATTTGAAGACAGCCACTCTTTCTCAGCCTAATGCACTTCCCAGGCGTCTTCTTGTATGGAAAAATAGAACAAGCAAGAAGTGTGTACACTGACTCCTAAATAAAAGATGGAATATAAATCTAGTCAACAAGTACGGTAAAAGCTCCTCATTTTTTGTGAGAAAGATTTTCTCCGATACCTCTTTACAATAATGTTCTCCCTTAATACAAAATTAATTACTCCACCTGGTCAGAAAATCAGTTATAAAAATTTCATGGTGCAAAACCAGCACACAGAAATGACAACTGGAAACCAGTCTTCAACAAGACAAAGAAAGTAGAAAGGCTGTGAAATAGACAAAGACCGGTGAGATGTCCAAGCACTTTCACGGCAATTCCCACCATGTCATCAGCTTCCAAATCAAGAAGACGAGAGATTATTTGGCAACTTGGAAGCAGCTTAGATGCAGAGAGAGAAACAAGCAAAAAAATGTCGTATGTTATTAAAAATCCCTCCTGACTAAACCTTGCCAGAAGTTTACAATCCAAATTCAGAAAGGAGGAAAACGCAGTAACCTGTTTTTAATAATTTGCCAATTCTGAATACTTTCTTGTTCCATTAAATGGGCAGACAACCTATGGATGATTGGTAGGATTCCTCCTAGAGCTCCAACAACAGGGTTGGCCAAAGCTTTCAAACTTTTTTTTTTTTTACTGTTTTACAGAAGTTGAAAATACCATTAGCACCTGTTAATCTTCCCTTCCCCAAGTTGGGCTGATTTACCCCTGTTAGGGATATTAGAGTACAAAAACAAAAGTCCAACAACAGTTAACTTGTTTATTATTTTTTTACATCAACAGCTATAGCCACCTGTGAATTCCAAACAGGGCTTATGGGAGAAATGCAGCTGCAGGCAAAAAAATAATAATAATATTGCTCACCTCTATGTTCATTAATGCAAAAATCACCATCTTGAATCTTAAACCAGTTTTACAACTTAAAGCATATTTTGTCTAAAACGCTGTTCGTATTTTGGGAATTGCAGTTAACTGGAGCTACACACAACTTGAACATTTCCACCAAAGCAGGGTATCAATAACCCCACTTAAACAGCAGCTTAATCAAATGCAAACATATGTGATTATTTGGCAATGTGGGGAGAGCATATTAAAGGGCAGGGGTTGTTTACAATGGCTTGGAGAGTCTTTTTAGAATCTGGTGAATTTTAGAATTCACTGGTTCAATGAGACTGGATATCAGACAGGCAGGAGTAGGCCGGATTACCCCCTTCATTGCCGGTTTGGTGTTTAAAAGTATTGTTTTCAACACTGTACAGGCTTAAGCACCTCCAAGTAATTATGCAACTGTGTGAACTTTTCAAGCTAACAGATTCCACATGTCAAACTAAGATCCACAAAGGAAATATAAGTTTCCCGGGTATCTATTTAAGATAAAGCTGTGGCCTAGTCTTCGGAGGTCAAACGAAACTTTCAAATTGAAATGCTAAAACACCGGATAGCTACCAAAAGATTAAATCAAGAAACCAGAGCTCATTGAAGAGCATGATCTTGATTTGCAAATAGAACTTGAAATTATATTTTGATTGTCCCACTGTATAGAAATTAACCTCCGCAGATTAACCTCTTTTTCTTTATTCTTCTGAATTTGACCGCTGTGTCAAAAATACAGTACATGCCCAATGACTCAAATTCCACCTAAACCAGCACAGTAGTTAGATAAATACAGTTGGCATTGTCTTCTATAAGCTTTATATTGTTCACTCAAAGGGCAACTCTTCCACTTTGCTAAGCCTCATGGTCAAAATCTATTTTGATTGGAGACTATGGGATAACCATAGCTGTATTTCTCTAGTGCTCTAAATCAGTTAATGTCTTCCTATTCATCTGTTAAAAGCCTAATGATGAAAGCCAGGCTTTCAACAGAAAGTATAAGGCTATTCATGGCAATTAACTATACAATAGTTATCACGGTAGGCAATATGCTTCTGAAAATAAGTTTGGACTTGATTGGGATTATTAAAATGTCCTTCCCATGGGCAATAGGCCACTGTGAAACAGAAAACTGGACTATATCAGCAGTTGATCGGATAGATATTTTATTTCAAAGCTTTTAAAATGGATAAATCAGTACAGACTCATTTACTTCTGTCACCTTTCATTCAATGCGGATTATTTATATAATTCATTTCTGCTAGAAGTAGGGGACATTTATGGCCTTCCAAATGTCACAAAAGAACAATTTCCAAAGCCCTGAAAGTGACAAAGCCAATGGTGAGGAATACTGAGAATTATATGCAGTTCAGCAAATCTGGAACCCCGTGGGATCATCCCTGCATCAGAAGATAATTTTATATTAATATAATTATATTTCTATAATCATGAGAATACAAAACCTTGTTCCACACCCATATGAGGAAAAACTATTGTAGCAAACCCAGCTGATGAATGCCATTAGACAGAAAAAAGCACATTACTCATCTTTAGTATCTCCACAGGTTAAATTATTACATAAATCACTCTCAAGGCATTAAGAGGGAATTGTACATCCTAGAATGCACTAGAATATTAAGATGACATTATTTGGAAATGATCTGAAACTACAGCAAAGTGTTGTTTTACGAATCTGGTAAAAGTTAAACAAGATGTTTGATCAGTTTTACAGTACAGTTCTTTGTAAGATGGTTTATTCATTAAACAAATAATCAAGACCTGAGGTAATATCTTCACAATACTTCATGGACCTACAAAAGCTACCAGAGATAGGCACATTTATTTAACTTATTTATCTCTGTTGGGTAGTTTGCACATCCAGTGAAATGCAATACATAGCTTTATCAATGTTAATCACATCAAATTTTATGCACCACTGCTTTGTTGTAGCCAAGAGCAAAGGTCACAATGGATTTTAATCACATACATTCACATTTTTGCTCCCCAAAGCATGTTTAGTTTCTTAATTTATGGAAGTATACAAATTATTTCAGTTAATTTTCCAGAGTAATTGTTTGTAGGCTGAGGGGGAGGGGGGGGGAAGGCTACAAGATTTTATAGCAGTTTATTTTCATGTGATGAGTACAGTTTGCTCACTAATTTCAACCACTGAGAAAATACTGTAGAAAGACAGGCAGAAATTCTGTTCTCCTCACAATAAAAATTATTATGGGAATTTTTGGCTTTGGATTTATTTTCTTTACTGGAAAATAAGTCTCATATAATTAGAATCACCCAAGTAGAAATTCACCAGTTCATTGTAATGAATAAGGAAGATAATATTTGGAGTGAGAAGTGCATCAGGGTACAATATGATGAATCATATTAATTCAATTAAAAGCTCTAAAATATAAACCACATCCTGTTTACAAAATGATAAAGTCAGTTATTAATTGGATGTATATTAGGACATAACTCTTTAAATAATACAAATCACAGCTGTAATTTGTGTTTCTAGAGATTCATGCTTCAGTTCTCCTCTCAAATTACTCTATGAAGTCTTCAAACATTTGAAGAGAATCTTCTGGAATCACACTGCTTATTTCTGATGCAGTGGAATTTTTAAATGTCTAACTTTGCCCCATTCAGATATTCTAGCTTGCCGGTATCATGAAAAGATAATTTGCAAATAGGCTACAGAAGAACTTTTCTTTACTTTTTTTATTAAGAGGTGTAATAGCAATTACAATTACATTATTTTTGTTCAAAAAGCATGCAATTCTGCAGTGCAGTTCATTAATATATAGAATGTAACAAAAGTCAAGCTTCATGTATGGTTTATTATATAAATTACATTAAACTGCCAAATGGTTGCCATTTTCTTCTAAACACTTCTTAGTTATTTGATGTATGCTTTTGATAAAAATCCTTAGCAAGTCCATGTTGGCTTTTTATTAATTACCATCTTGAGCTATTATTATAAACAAATGGAAAACTCTTTAAGGTTTTGAAAAAGAAAAAACAATTGCACCCAAATCATTTAAAGGCATGAGGGAAACTCTTCTTTGAATCCAGCTTGATTCAGGACAGAGGTGGGATTTAGTAGGTTCTGACCAGTTCTGGGGAAGTGGTAGCGGAAAGTTTGAGTAGTTCGGATAACCCAGACCTATTTATTTGTTGAACAAATGTGCACCTTGAATGATTGCTATTTTCAAAGCAAGTAAGAAGTTGGAGGATGGAGGAAACCCAGAATAATATTCAACAACAGAATAAAGCACAAAATCAAATTGTAGAAGGTCATGAAAAACAGGATCTCTTCTTCTCCTAGGGCTGAAAAGTCATAAAAAACTATATACCAGAAAAGACTTCCAGAAAAGGTATTCCAGAAAGCATGGTGGTATGCTTCAGAGATGGGTTTCAGCAGGTTCTGGGCCATTCTGGAGAACCGGTAGCGTACATTTTGAGTAGTTTGGAGAACCGCTAAATACCACCTCTGATTGGCCCTGCCCCCATCTATTCTCTGCCTCCCGACTCCCAGCTGATTGGGAGGAAATGGGGATTTTGTAGTAACCTTCCCCTCGAGTGGGAAGGGCATGGAGATTTTATAGTATCCTTCCCCTGAGACACCCATCAAGCCACGCCCACAGAACCAGTAGTAAAAAAAATAGTATCCCACCACTGGTATGCTTGTCCCTAATCCCCAACCAGAAGGACCTCTGCAGACAGCTTGAGTAAATGGACAGAAGAAGGAAAAGACCTAATTATCCAGGAGCTTCTAAACAAATCGTTTCAAAATCTGTATTTTGATTCTGGCTTCTGAAGGTGCAGCCACTTCAGTTTCACCAGGTTTGAGATAATGCTTGAGGGCAATTTCAATTCATAGCAATGTTACGGGGGGGGGATCCACAGGATGACAGCACCAAATAACTCTTACATGCCCTGACCCTCAGACCAACTGGGATCAAAAGCAACATGGGCATGTGTATTGCACATAGCTGAGTTCCTAGATCAGTGACACATTCCAAGCTTTGGCTGAGAGAGCCAAAAAGGAAATATTAAGTATTTGTGCCAAGTGACATGATTAGAAGAAAAATGGAACGAGAGAAGCTATGAGTGGATAAACACAGTAGGAAAAATGGAAAGCAAAGGCTACCTCTATCTCACAGTTCACTACCTTAAAACAAGGAAACATTGCTTATTTGTCATGTGAATGACAAAGGAATGCACTTTTTTTTTCAAAGTTTTTTCACTTCCCCATGGCTGAAAAATGTGAATCTCTCTCTCTCCACTTTGAGCTGAACGTCTAACAGGGAAGGGTAGACCTTTTGCCCGATCACTAAATGACAAAAGGACTTTCCACTATCGAGTGCTCCATAGAGAGAGCTGAAATAAGGTGTTTTCTCAGGTGCGCAGGTCATATCCTTGTTTATTCTGGGACTGCTCCATAATAGCAACAGTGTTTGCCCTCATAACTATGAGGTTAGATGGTTTTAATTCTCCCTCGGTAGAACACTCTGCAGGGTCTATCCATGACTTGCAGCTGAAGATACAATAGCACAATTACTCAGTATGATAATGTTACACATTCAACTGCTTGCAAAACAGTTGTAGGGCACCGATACATTTTCAAAGCTGTACATTCTGAAGGGCAATATAGCCATGCTGGTCTTGCAGATTTTTAGAAATGAAGTTCTCAATGTCATCTCTTTGGGTACAGTTGTTATCAAGGAGATCAACCTCCCCACATCCTACATTTTCAGAAGGGTAAGGTAAAGGTTCCCCTTGCACATATGTGCTAGTCATTCCCGACTTTAGCGGGAGGTGCTCATCTCCGTTTCAAAGCCAAAGAGCCAGGACCATCCGAAGATGTCTCTGTGGTCATGTGGCCGGCATAACTAAACGACGAAGGCGCACGGAACGCTGTTACCTTCCTACCAAAAGTGTTCCCTATTTTTCTACTTGCATTTTTTACGTGCTTTTGAACTGCTAGGTTGGCAGAAGCTGGGACAACTAATGGGAGCTCACCCCATTACGCGGCACTAGGGATTCGAAACCGTAAACTGCTGACCTTTCGATCAACAAGCTCAGCGTCTTAGCCACTGAGCCATAGTGTCCCTTTAGGAAGGGTAGACTAAGTTAAAATATGAGCTGTTGGAACAAGCATTCAGTTAGGGATATTTTTTTTTATAGCCAAGGGAATGAATTTCATTATTATATGGAACGGATCTTCGAAAATAAGTACTTGACTTAGGACCATTTGTTTAACAACTGTTTGAAGCCATGATGGCGTTGAATAAAATGACTTGCAAGTCCTTGCACTTACAATCATTGCAGTGTCCCAAGTGAGAAACAGTCCTTTAGAGATTTTTTTTTAAAATCTAGCTTCAGTCCTTACATGACTAGTGAATTCACACTCTGCTAATCCAAATTTGTTTTACTTGTGGTGCACTGAATAAGGCACAGGAGCATTGTTCACACATCACACCAGAAGCTGCAACAGTATTGGCTTATTTTAAATAATTATATATCAATTGCTTCTCACTTCAAAAATTGTGTTGAGTTTTCCTAGTCAAATTTCTAAAAAAAAATAATGCTTTAATTAAACATCAATCTACATTTCTTTTTCTTTTTTTTGAAGGACGGGGGCAAGATTTGACTT
The DNA here is from genome assembly GCA_032467955.1 of Pseudoxenodon macrops. Taxonomy (NCBI): domain Eukaryota; kingdom Metazoa; phylum Chordata; class Lepidosauria; order Squamata; family Pseudoxenodontidae; genus Pseudoxenodon; species Pseudoxenodon macrops. The sequence goes on from JANHFT010001728.1 coordinate 137,768, forward strand.
CTAGCAACAGTCCAGTGTTCACTGCTCACTAGGCCCCAATCTCTAGTCCTGTGTGTTTTCATTGACCAATTTAGGCAACTGCAGAGGACAAATTCAATCTTGGATTCTGTGCTTGGTGTTTCAGAGTTTGACAGTGCAACTATCTACAGTAGATGATTTCATAGGGAACAAAGATGCTTCACTGATTTAAAGAAGCTAAACAGGTTCAGACCTGATAAGTAGTTACTGTAAATGGGAAGCCTCCTGGAAAATCCCAGACCTTTAAAACAGATTAGGAAACTTTATGAAATATTAGAAGGTGACAATGGCTGGTCACTTCCACACTGTTCTCAAGAAAAAATCACCACGAGCTATTTCATCTTGGGTTCATCTTGTTGCTTTGCTTCTCAGTTCCATCATCCCAAATAAGACCTTAACCATAAGGTGATCTGGAAACTTTGGTCAAAAACTGTAAAACAAAATGTCAACAAGCCACTAATTGATGATACACCCTTAGCCCAAAGTACCAATTAATCCCGGGAAACAAGGAGAGTTTGTTAGTTGTCTGAACTTGGCATGCCTTCTCTCTGGTAATTATTTTGAAGTACTGAGAACTAATTGGACATATAAAATGGAGGAAATTCATCAAAGGTTTGTTGACTTGAAAACAGCAAATCTGTTGCATTGATTAGAAAAGGTTTTTTTTTAGGTTGAAATGCATCTAGATCCTTCTGATAAAGTTTAACAGCAGTTAAGTGTATGGGCAACATCTCTAGAAACCTAAAAGTGACAATGGAAGTGTGGTCATATTTTTTTGTTCTCCCATGTGTAGATAAAAACCTATGCACATTAAAAATAAAAATGAATGCAGGGGATTAGCCAACCCTCTTCTTGCTTTAGAAAACAGCCCATGGGGCATGTTTTTATGAAACACTGTCTACTGGAATTGGACAGTTACGTTCTTTTGATAATTTATATTTACTAAATCTTCTACTATCTCTCAGCCACATAACTCAAGACAATCCAAATTAAACCCTCGAGGACACGGAGTACAATTCTTTAAGGTACATACTGTATTTCCATATTGGAGCTAAACTGATTGCATTACCAGATAACATATGTGATCACTGTTATCTAGAAATATTTAGCATTTGGCGCAGAGCTGGAAAATAACATGTCAAAATCATTTACTGTGATTTAGACAAGAGGAGAATTTCCATGAAACATGGAGCTTTGGTATTGTTCATCATGGATGGAAGAAATGCCTTAGAAACCACATCTTTTCCCATGTGCCTGCAAATCTAAAATTAGAATTATGACTAGGATTCTAATAGATTTTAAAGCAAAACTAATTGTCGGGCATAAAAGATCAGGTCCATATGTGAAATTCCAATAAAATTGATTTATTGCTACTTATGCCTGTGCACAGGAATATTCTCAACTAAGGTTTAGCACCTAATAGGTGTTACAAAGGGTCAAAGGAATGCAAGGGGATGGTTGGGCTTAGTCCATTTGTGGCTACATAGAGATTCTAGGTTGATCCTTCTTTTAACTCTACCACTTGGTTCTGCCATTCCTTCCCCTACATTAATAGAACAAATAATCCCTGTTGCTATGTGTTACCTATCAGTTTTATGATGCCGAAGCGTTGCCGAGGCAGCGCCCTGAGAGGTGGCCGGGGCCGGGCTCGGGGTCCCAGCGGTGAGGGGAAGGGGGGCATTGGGAAGAACCGGGAGGAAGGAGCTGAGGACCGAGGTGGGAAGGATGGCGACGATGTCTCTTCAGTCCACAGCCACCGCCTCCTCCTCGGAGACTCGGAAGTTCACATGGGCGCTCAGCAAGCAGGGCACAGCTGCCAAGTTGCACCAAAGTGTCTCCGAAGTAGTGTGGGGTTCGGTTCTTGTGGTGAGTGGTGGCGAAGGGCGGGCGACAGATCCCGGGAAAGTTCCTCGTGCGGAGCAGATGGTTTTCTTACCTCCGGTGGGTTCAGAGACGCGCGCGCGCACACCCCTGCGCCCCTTCCTCCCTTGGGATGAGGAGGGGGAGACAGCAGCCACCGCTGAGTTGCTCATCCCAGCTCTGTCCCGTTTGAAGATTGGCAGCCAGACCCCCCCCAAAGCCTAGCGAGTCTGTCTGAAAGCAAGCAAGGTTCACCCGTATCACCCCGTCGGTTGACCCTGGTCCCTTTCAGATGTGTCTCCCGCACCTCGTCCAGGGAAGCATGTCTAAACATTGCTCTACATTGTTCTATCTGAGACTGTGTTGCGCCTTCTTCTTCCATTTCCAACAACATATCTTTGTGAAACAGGGTTTTCCAACTTGTTGGTCATCAAGTCCAAATAAGATGATCTTCGTTGTGCTCTTGCAAAGACTGTCCCGAGAATTTCTGATCTGATGAGAAAGAAGCAATCTCAACCTTCGCACTGATGCTGGCTTTTTACACATACTGTCGTAAAATGTAGCAATGTAGTTTATTGTTGTTATATTAAGACTGTTACCCATGCTACACCATGCTTCAAGACAAAATTTCATTTATTTGTAATTAGAAGTAAATATTTCACAATATACAACTACATATTGTTTTCGTGATTAATCACTATGCTTTAATTATGTTCAATTTGTAACAGTGAAAATACATCTTGCAAATCAAGATATTTACATTATGATTCATAACAGTAGCAAAATTACAGTTATGAAATAGCAACGAAAATAATTTTATGGTTGGGGGTCACCACAACACGAGGAACTGTATTAAAGGGTTGCAGCATTAGGAAGGTTGAGGACCACTGTACTAGAATCAACAGAGAACCATCAGAAAGCTGTATCTATCTTTAGCCTCTTAGATTTGAAGTCAACATTTTTGTCCCTTTTTAACATTTTTCTTCTGCTCAAAAGCAGAAAGTAATGCAATATGGTTTTATGCTTTATGCAAACAAAGGTCTCTTGGGCTCATATTAATATAATTGTTAGCTAGTCTTGATTTCAATTAATAGCTCTTCATAGAACAGCAAAAAAGAGATGTTTTGTTTCAGACAAATCTAAAACATTACATCAAGACATTGAGACACTTCCCACACAATAAAATTTCAGAGCTAATTTTAATCTAATTTTAATCTAAGCCATAGAACTGGATCAGAGCTGCTGATCCAGTTCTACAGAGGAATTATTGAGTCTGTCATCTGCACCTCCATAACTGTCTGGCTTGGTTCTGCAACCCAACAAGA
>JANHFT010001728.1:141070-153651 GCA_032467955.1 Pseudoxenodon macrops
CCTTGTGTGTCCAATCACACTTGGCCAATAAAGAATTCTATTCTATTCTATTCTATTCTATTCTATTCTATTCTAAACAAGTAGATCATAACTGTATTTTCCATAATCACATATATCTTCCTCAATAAATTTTTAGTGGAGTTAAATGCAAGATCTGTTTTTTTTAAAGGCAGATCATATAAGTGAGCAGATGCTGCTTGATGTTATCATTTTCAACATATGTCTAGTGTGAACTTGGTTGCAGTATTTTCGGTGGCAGTATTATTTATGGAAGAAGCTATGCCAACACCCTTTTCTGATAGGTGAGATTATGACAGAAAAAGTAGAATCGAAGAATTATCTTGCACTCATATAATCATGATGACAACAAACAAACAGAAGAGAGGATTGTTTATAGAGATCAAACTGATTTGTAAATGCCAGAGACAGGAAGTGATCAGACACCCTTATTAGTGTTCTATTTTTGCTTCAATTTGTGATTCAGATTGGACTAGGATAATATTAGCTATAAGAACACTAATGAATCCAGTTATTCTGAAATAACAATTAACAAATAACCACCAGGTGTTTGCTGCACACTTTCATGCTTACACATTTTACTAAAACGTGTAAGACTTTGTGAACTGTAACTCACTTCATCAGATGCTCAAATACCTTTTAATAACATTTGTTACTCTGAAAAATGCTGAGACTCCTCCTGATGTTTGCCTATCACAGACTAACACAGCTCCTTTCCTCCTGCACAATTTTAGATACCCTGTTTCCCTGAAAATAAGACCTCCCCAGATAATAAGCCCAATCAGGCTTTTCAGTGCATGCGCTAAAATAAGCCGTCCCCCAAAAATAAGCCCTTCTCAAAACACAGCAGCAGCCATGAGGTGACCATGCTTGCCGCCTCCTGCACCTCAAAAATAATAAGACCTCACCGAAAATAAGGCCAAGCGCTTATTTTGGGAGTCAAAAGAATTTGACTCTTATTTTCAGGGAAACATGGTAGAATGAGTTGATATCACTATTGTACTTTCATTTTCCATCATCACTTGGTTCATGGTTCTCGGCCAAGAGAATTTATCTGGTTTTAACTAGGTTTTCATTTTATATATAAGGAAACTGTTTTGACAAACAAGAATGAGAGCTCAAAGAAATATCAACTCTAGGAACACAGGAAGGATAGGGCCAAACGAGGAGGTAGATAAAACCTCCAAAAAGAAGCATTATTTTTACAAACCTACACACTTCTAGCCCTATTTTTGGGTCACAGGAAAAGGAGATAGTCACTAAGGAATGCCTTAGTATTCTGAATACTTTGCTTCAGAAATAATTACGAAATCAGTTTTTGAGAGCTTCACAATTGGGGGGTACCACAGGTTGATCTATACAAATGTACAATAGGAGCTTGATTGTATTGCCCTTTTTGAATAAAGTCACAGATTTCATTTCAATTTCGCTTTTATAGAAGTTTCTTTTCAGTAAAGCTGAAAACTGCTTTAGACTTACAAAACAAATGTGCAGAAATAAATCACAGCAAAGTAGGATGGCTGAAGTAGTTATTCGAAATGGTTCAACTCAATTCAACAATAGCTATTTTGCAAAGCATCAACCACACAATTATAAATCAAATTTTAGACCAAGAAATTGGGGGAAAAAATTAAACCCAAAATGCCACTTTTAAATATTCAATCTAATTGAACATTTAAATATTATTTTCAATTAGTTACTGTATTTTGACTGTTTTAAATCAGTAGCCTATGGCGAACATTACATTTTGATGTGATTGTCATGCAGCAGGAAAAAAGATACATCAGAATTGCCTGTAAAAGGCCATGAAAATATAAATATGCCAGCTTTTCCAAGTATTTCCTAACCAAACTTTCTCATTAAGGTCAATACATACAGAGATGAATCAGCTGCTAAAATAGAATATTCATATAAAACCTTTATATGAATAGAATATTCATATAAAACCTCTGAAGATATAAGATGCAGCTGGGAAGGAGTTTTGTAGTCATTAATAAAATATTTATAAGACATTGGAGTGACTATCTATTAACATTACCAAAAGAAAACTAATCTATTTAAATTTGACTTAATATTTTGTTTAAAAATTGTGAGTAAGTATTAAAACAACTTTTACAACAAAACATTTAAGGTGTTAAGCATACCACTCATTATTCTTTTAGAAGAAGAAAAAGCAAGCCACAAAAGTTAAGCATTTTCAGAACACACAGAGTAGAAAATCCATCATTTGTATTGATGAAGAAGAATGATTCTTGTTAATACAGAAGTGATTTTGAGAAGGAGGGAGAACCAACTGAATGGAGCCCCACGTCTTGATTTAAATGAGCTAGTTGTGTTTGCTTGCAATTTTGCCAATGATTTGAATAGCTGCAATTCCAATAAATTATAAGAGTAGGAGAGATTAGTTATAAATATAGCCTTAGAAATTTATTGGATAATTAAACGCAAAGATGTTAAAAAATCAGTTAATCTTGGGGTAACCAATGTAAAGCACTTGGGAGAAAAACCATTGCAGAAAATGCTGTACAAACATCCCAGTAATTTTATCATCTGTTAACCATTTTACAGTAAAATGTAGTTTTGCAGAAATTGTTGCCAAACACTACATCTTGCAAACTGTCCAATGAAACTATCCTTACATAGAATTCTGGGATTTTCATACCAAATATTTATTACAAAGCAGCTTTTCAATTCATATTTCTTACTATCCTGGATGCATCCATAGTGCATTCATTTCATGCAGTTGAAATTTAATGTCAAAATCTCCTGACTTGCATTTTGGGAAAATTAACTGAACCTGTAGCTATAGTCTACATAAGAAGCAAAGAAATGCTATGTTGGCTAAAAATTACTCCTAAACAAACAACTATAGTTGTCCAAGTAAAGATTTTGCTACAAATCATTTCCCCACAAATTCATGGTAATTTTGTTATGGGTCTGTAAAATATTAAGAAAATAGTATTTTTTTTCTGAAAGGAGAAATGTCACCTGAGAAGGCAACCTAAATTAGAAACGTTTGTGAAAACAATTATTAAGAATGAAATTAATGCATATTGTAAACTCCAGTGCCTTTAGCTTAAACCAGAAGCATCTCAACTACAGATTTAACTAAAATTGTATTATTATTAAAATCTTCATAACATGTGATGTGCATGTCTAAACATTTATCGAAATCGGAGCTGATTTAGAACAAAAAGAATACCGCTTTGTTTTCCACTCACACCATCCCATTTATGGCTGCTGGAAAACAGCTGATCTAAGAAGCCAGAATTCAGATAAAAAACCATACTTAAAACAACCCAAGATTTGTAAATGTATCATCCTGGTACCAAACTCTGCTTTACTAGCAGAAATAAAGTACAGGATACTGGGTGTCTTTTTTTGGGATTGAACTTCCAATCATGCTAACTCAAGAAAGAAACAATTTCATTATTGCTTTGCAAAATTACAGACACACTTTGCAACTCTCACAAACCAGGGAACCTCAGGACACCAAGTCCTTTTTCTGGGCCTGGGTTGGGTAATCTAAGGCTAGAACAGAGATGGAATTTTGGGGGCAGTCTGTTTTTCTACTAACTTTGGTTTCTTCGCCGCACCTCCCAGTTGCCCAAGGCAAGAACATTCTAAACATCAACCTGCTTACAGTTGATCCTCCAGGTACTAGTTTAGCCATGTATGATACAGTTACTCATCAAAACCACACTCTGATGAAAATGGAGCCAGAAGGAATAAGAGTCTGTCCGTCTTACCTGGCACTTGTTCTGGCTTTGTTCAGAGCTTTGCTGAGAACCAGGGATGGTGCTGATTGACGTCTTTGGGCCAAGCTCTTCATTTTCTGCTGAAACATCAAAACAAAATTAAACCTGAGCATTTTAAAATTTCATTTTATTATTAAACTTCTATGCAGCCTGTTATCACTGAGGCGACTCTAGGTGATATTTTTATAATATGGAAGGAAAGATCTAAAAGTACAAAGAAACAAAATGGATTCCATTTGAAGATCATTTAAGATAGACAAGTAGAAAACCTTTCTCAGTCCTAAGAACAGAACAGAACTAGGAAGGGAGAGCTCTAAAACACGTCTGTCCAAGGACAGACCGAGTCAAAAAAGCAGGAAGACAGAGGAGGATGCATGGCCTGTAATCTTGCAGACTCAGTCCTATTGGATAGCAGACGGAGCAATCCCGATCCTGCATGCTATATCCACCTAGATGGAGAACAGAGGAGGATAATTTTTTAGAACACTACAGATTATCTAGATCAGAAGCAAAAGGTGCAGCTCACAGTACCCGCGCTGTGTTCTTGACTACCTTATTTTCAACTGGGGCAGCTCAATTCTGCTCCACCCATTTTAAAACTACAGCTCTGCAGGAATATCACTGTTTTAATAATCTGCTTCTGGATCCAATTTGAGAGTGTCTAGGACAACTTGCCACAGTCAACTTACTGCGGCCAACTCCTTGCAGTCAACTCATAGTGGGATAAGAGTTATATTAATACTGAAGAAAGGTTGGAACAGAGTCATTAAAGAAAGGATGCAAAAGGAGGAACAAAATCAAATGTGAATGACAAACATTAACATTTATTTATTTATTTAAATAATTGAATTGCTGAATTGTTCTGGGGTGAATTGTCCCATGGTGAGTTGGCTGCAATGAATTGTCCTGCACTGAGTTGGCCACAGCAAGTTGCCCCATTCATTGACTTATGACCGCCATTAGGACCAGAATGTCCATAAGTCATTGCAATCGTAAGTCAAGTGAGATCTGATTTTATGATTATTTTTACAGGGGTCATTTTGTGGATCACCACAGCCATTAGGCAGATCACATAGTCATTAAGCAAATCACACATGTTTAAGTGAATTCCCAATAGGCATTTTTTCCTGGAAATCAGCAAAGAAAGGTCACAAATTGCTATCACGTTACCACAGGATGCTACAAGTGGTTGTAAATGTAAGCCATTTGCCAAGCGCCTGAATTGCAATTATATAACCTCAGGGGTAGTATGATAGTCATGAGTACGAACATAGGTCACTTTTTCCAAGGCTACTGCAACTTTGAACCAACCATTCGTTAAATGAATGGTTGTAAGTCAAGAACTATCTGTATGTCATCGTCCTGGTTGTATTTAACAAAACAGATTAACAGAGTTGGAAGGGACTTTGTAGGTCTTCTAGTCCAACTCCCCGCCCAAGCAGGAGATCCTATACCATTTCTGACAGATGGCAGTCCAGTCTCTTCTTGAAAGCCTCTAGTGATGAAGCTCCCATAACTTCCAAAGGCAAACTGTTCCATTAGTTGATTGCTCTCACTGTCAGAAAATTTCTCCTTATTTCCAGGTTGAAACTCTCCTTGTTCAGTTTCCATTCATTATTCCTTGTCTGGCTTTTCAGGTGGAAAATAGCTTGACCCCCCTCCTCTCTGCGGCAGCCCCTCAAATATTGGAACACTGCTATCATGTCTTCCCTGGTCCTTCTCTTTCCTAGACTAGCCATACCGAGTACTTGCAAACGTTCATGCTATGTTTTAGCCTCCAGTCCCCTAATCATCTTGGTTGCTCTTCTCTGCACTTTTACTAGAGTCTCAACATCTTTTTTATAATGTGGTGACCAAAACTGGAAGACAACCTATTTGAGACAACCTGCTCAAGTAGAATCCGTCCATTCAATACAAGCAGGCCAAAAAGGAATAATGTAGATTCTACCCTCTGGCCAAAAAAAGGAATACAGTATTGTGGATTCTACTCCTCTGGAAGACAGGAGGACTAGGGCAGCAGAGGCAGGCCTTCTCAGTCAAGGTCCATTCATTCTGGGACAGCCTGCCAATCAAAGACAAGATAGTTTCCTCCCTACATTATTGCCACTCAGAAGGGTAGTCAAGACGTCTTTGTGTAAGGTATTGAAGAATAGGGCACAGATGACCAGGAAATGGCTGCTTTCAAGACTGGCATCTACATTAAAATAACTAAGATTTTTTTAATGAGTTTTATGAAATTTGGATTTGTCTGTTTTACAGCTGTATTATTTCACTTTCAGCCCTGGATGAAGGTAACATACTAAATAAATGATAATACATTAATATATAAGCAATAAACTATAATGAAACTTACTTTAATTAGCAATTCATCACATTCTTTTTTTTTCTTTTCCTCAGGAAGATTGTGCTTGTTATAACTTGGCTCACTCTTAATTTAATTTAATTAAGGGCAGTTCTATTTCATACTTGAGCCAATTCAACCATTAACAGAATCAGCAGAAATTGCAACAGTTGAAACAAGGTCCCTCGGAGGATTTGTTTTTTAATACAGGCAAAAGTACTAGCGGTTGCACTTAATAGCTGTTTACAAAAGCAGCAAACAGCTTTTAGCTGAAAGAGTTTCTCAAAAAATTAAACTCAAATGACAAATATTAAAGGGGACGTATAAAATGCAGGTTAAAACTTTCCAATTTTCCAATTCAGACACTGTACATTTTGGTTGCTACTCTGAACGGTTTTACTTCAAGACACTATATAAATTAATGTAATAAACTTGTATTTACTTCATGGATGTCTTTATTGTTTTTAATTATTTTAATTGTTTTATAGTTTTAGAATGGCAAGCCCTCAGCCCATCCCCCCCAAAGTCACTTGGCTGAGATGATTGGCTGTAGAAATTGAATAAATAATCAAACAAACAAAATATTGGTGGCACTTTCTGTAAAACAGACATGAAACAGAATGCATCATCAGAGAGATTCACGGGCAATAGACTGCCTTCATTTTATTGGCTAGTGAACTACCGTAAAAACACTGACAAGCTATTTTTAGAAGTAGTATTATAAGACCTGCAGATGGTGAGCAGCATGTTTTGATACAGAATAAGGATAAGTTAGGTTTATGTATGTTTCATTCTAAAACATAAGAAGTACAGGTACGGTAAAGGTTCCTCTCGCACATATGTGTTAGTCGTTCCCGACTCTAGGGGACGATGCTCATCTCTGTTTCAAAGCCAAAGAGCCAGCGCTGTCTGAAGACGTCTCCGTGGTCATGTGGCCGGCATGACTAAATGGCGAAGGCACACGGAACACTGTTACCTTCCCACCAAAGGTGGCCCTTATTTTTCTACTTGCATTTTTACGACCAGTTAGGTTGGCAGAAGCTGGGACAAGTAACGGGAGCTCACTCCATTACGCGGCGCTAGGGATTCAAACTGCCGAACTGCTGACCTTTCTGATCGACAAGCTCAGCGTTTTAGCCACTGAGTCACCACGTCCCTGAAGTACAGGTAGTCAGTCCTTGGATTATGACTCTAATGAAGTTTTCCCATTACAGTCCTAAGTCCATGAGGGTGGTAAAGTGAGCTATGACATGACTGACCCAATTTTACAACCTTGTTTTTGTAGCAGTTATTATACAAATCATCATCATCATCATTAAATGAATCCCCTGTTCTTAAGTGTTTGCTTAAGAACAGGGGATTCATTTAATGATGATGGCCGACTGGCCAAGCTAGTTGCTTAATGACTACATTAAGCAAATGCATTGTTCATTTTTGTTGAAAACCAGAAGGAAACCCTGTTTTTCAGCAAATCGCTGTAAATCATGGTCACATGAACTCTGTAAACCACTGTACCTAGAGGTGACTGCCAAGTGCTCTGCCAACTGCTCAAAATGAGTTCATGTGACTGTAGGAGAGGGACTGTCCGAACTTTAAAACTGATTCGTAAGTACCTTTTGGAGGTTCTGGCCCAGTTGTGGGTCCCTCTTACCTTTCCTACCAGTTCACGCTGCATCGGAAGTGCGCTTTCTGCGTCACATCTGGGTAAAAACCCTCTGCGCATACACAGAAAGCTTTGCGCATGCATAAGCAGCAGAGACTGGAGGACTGGTTTGGGGGCGTGGCCACTCGGTCATCACTGCTGGTTCGGCGAGCAGGGGCAAATTTCCACCACTGGTTCAGGCGAACTGGCCCAAATCGGCAGCAACCCACCACTGGTCTAGCCCAACTTCAAATAACAGCTAAGCAACTGGTCGTAAGTTGGGAGCTACCTGTATGCTTCCTTCCTTTCTTTCAGTCAATCGATCCAACCTAGCCCATTACTGATTTTCAATATTCAAATTTGCCTCAAAGCTGATAAGACGCTACACAGTTTCCTGCCCTACCTGGAATGTTGGAACGATGGGCTATATTGATATAAAAAAGATATTTTAAAGTTAAATTGATGCTTTTGCACATACACACATATTTCCAAGCTATAGCATGAATTCATTTTACTGCAGCCTCTCGTTCCTGGATGGAAATACAAAGCTGTACTATAAATCTAAAGCTCTGCCATTACTTTTGTGGACAACTTGCATTTCTGCCAAGGAAGAAAAAAGCAGAAAAAATCTAAGAAGTTTCATTTTTAGACAAATGGATTATTATTTCTCCAGGCTTAGTCGAGATCTATTTACAGTATTCAGTCACGAAATAGTGTCTTGTGTCCTGTTTCCTGAATGAAAGGAAAATTTTCATAACGTCATGTAACAGACAACATTCCATGCAACTATTTAAGAAATGTCTGAATTGGGATTTAGGTTTATATGTCGGATGAATTGAAAGTCTTCTACCGTAATCCCTATCCAAAATAGATTTATACTATAATTCTCTATAGGGTTTGTGTAGCAGTTAATAGAAAGATATAGAAAAAGAAAATGATTGGGAGAAATAAAATCTGATGAAATGCTACACATTTTTAACAATGTGTTTTTAACTACTGCCATTTCCATTAAAGTCTAGAAAGGCACGTAAAAAAAAAAAAGGAACACACACTAGAAATGGGATCGACATTCCCTTTTGTTTTTAATATCTTAACAAAGAATACCCAGCACACATTCCCTTTCCCCCCCACAATCATAAGAACTGGGAAACACTTGAGGTGGAATACAAGTGTGTATGTATCTGCGTGTTTCTCTCCTGCACCAACACTCACAAGCAAGAATTGTTTGCTAGGATTCAAAATCCGGCTTTAAAATAATCATAGCCACTAAGATATAATCCAGTACTTCCAGTGTTTGCAATGTCCAAAATGTCTATCATGGTCACCTAAAGTTCTTCAAAGCTATTTCAAGCAGGCCAGTGGCAATTGCAAGGGAATATTTTAGTCACCAAAGCAAACCAAAGCAGACCAGACTAAACCAGAGCTAGAATGGGGAGGATTATAAATCTTCAAAAATGGCAATGATGTCCTGACAATATTATAACACTGCAGCTCTCCACCATGCAAGAGTTGCTTTAATGGACTCCTTAAAACAGTGGCATCTTTTTTCCAATCTGACATAGAAGGCTGTCTTAATGAATCGCAGGCATGTGCAAGAGTTCTCTTTCAAATCATGCCCAGTGTACTTTTCTAGGAACTCAATGCTCTTTCAGAGACCACAAACAAAAGAACATTTTTGAAACATTCTCTTGGAATACTTAAAGTTAGGCAAAATTTTCATCTACCAGTGTGCCCTAAAAATACAAAATACAAGTATAGGAAGTTAGCACCCACCCCTCTCCTAAGAAAATAATATATATTTAGGAAATATTAAAAGGGCAAAATATTTCCCCTAAAAGGGAGGCAGAAACTCACCCCTCCCACCTTTGTCAATGGGCCATTAAGGCCTGGGCCAGTCTATTCTACATAACAAAGATCTACCTCCTTCAGACAGAACCATAGTAGGAATTGCCCAGGATCAAACCATGTGATCCTGTCCACCATTAAATCATATTTCCAAGCAGTCTCCATGTTTCCAGTGTCTTTCCCACCACTTGGAACTGAACCCACTTGGACATTTCTTCCAACACAAGAAAGAAATAACAACATGACAAAGGGCTATTGTGATTTCAATTCTGTAAAACTTTGCACAACCTCCCCCATGTGAAGGAGAAAGCACAGAGTTAAATAAACTTGCAATCCAAATAAATATAGGACAAATCTACTTATTAAAAAATTCAATATGACCAAGCAAACGGAATGCATAATTTTGGTCATAAAAATAAATTCAAGTGCACGTCTATAGAGATTTGATACACATTATCAGCCTCATTTTTCCATATAAAATTGAATTATAAGGATTTCATTCCCCCCCGCTGTCCCAAGTTTGAACAGATGGGAGGCCTGTAAAACATCATGTATATAGTGAAAATTGATGGTAGGTATAGACCAGGGGAGTCAAACTAGGCTGGATGCATTCCACGCAGGCCACACCCACTCCAGCTCCGCGAAGGGAAAAAACATCAAGTTTGACACCCGTGGTATAGATCAGGGGTCTCCAACCTGGGCAATTTTAAGCCTGACGGACTTCAACTCCCAGAATTCCCCAGCCAGCAAAGCTTAACGTTGCCCAGGTTGGAGACCCCTGGCATAGATGATCAATAGTGAAAAAAGTGGGGGGGGGGAACCTACCTTGATTTAAATTAAAAGTATAAAATAATAAAAATATTACAACTTGCTATTCCATCAGACGAGAGTTTTTTTAGAAAAGAAAAGAAAAGCACTTTGGTTTTGGTATGTTTAAAAGAAATCTCCTCTCGTAGGATTTAATGCCAAGATTACTTTAAAGAATTTCAGCACAAATCATCTTCTTTAAAAAATTCCAGCCATTCAACCAAGAACTCACATGCGTGCACACAAATGTACATAAATAAAGCAAGCAGATTAACACTTAACAGAGTATGCCCAGCCTCTTTTCCAATAGGATTTAAACACTGATCTGTGTTACACAGTCCTATACTTGTTCCAAGCACAGATAAATCTACACAAAATGTGCTAATTTCTGATGTCCACTCAGATATCTCACTGCTGCCATGGAGAACAGCTGGGTCTTGGATACTATTATTCAGCAATGTGCTCTCAAGGTCATAGAATTAGCACAAAACTAACTTTATCTCTTTGCCTAACATAAAACTCTAAATAACTTGAGTGACTTTGGATTAATTATTGGATATAATTATGAAGCATGGAAACAAAATTACAGCAATGGTAAAGAGACAAAAATTCTAAACATCCTTCCTTTAAAATAAGTCTATGATTCATTCACATCACAGTACACCTTGTCTAATATACAACATCCGGATGATATATGACCCACTTCAATATCACCCAGGAATTAGCAATATATATTTTGCAGTAAAGTGAAACCATAACTGGACCAACTGGTGTGTGTGTGTGTGTGTGTGTGTGTGTGTTCATTAATGGTAAATACCGAATTGCTTCATTTACATTAATCATGTCATTTCATGCAACTGGCATAAGTGATGTCATTTGCATAATAACGTTATTATGCAACTGCTACAAACTGGTGCAAATGATTCATGTAAAATTAACATACATTTAAATTGCCTTACACAGGCTGATTTGTTCACTCTTGTTCTGTTAGATGGGGGCAATCAGTAGACAGAAATTTGGACCACTGCACTCAAATTCATATCAAGTAAATTAAGGCTTTATTGTATCACCTGACCACAATATGCATGGTCAGATACTGTATATTAAACAAATCAGGACAGAAAATTTTACCATGTCACATCCTACCTTGCAGAAGGTGTACACCCAGGTGTATTAATCCCTATTGTTTGGCCATTATATGTGAGTGGGGGGGAAATAGGAAGAAGCAATATTTGCTCAAATTCAACAAAATGTAAACATTTTCATCATCTTAAGATCTGGTAAGTTTGCTTATCAGCTAAGGGAAAAAAATGATTGTCCAACTTTTTGGCTTGCCTGGACTACATTGAGTGAAGAGGAATTGTCTTAGGCCGCATATAAAATATGTAATATAGTTAATGTATATAAGTATCACATAAAGTTAAATGTTTATGATCATGTGGGGCTGCATTACTAGCTCTCCAGGGTTGCATGTGGTCCACAGGATGGGCCCGCCTGCTCTAGATAAACTAAAATTATCCAATTAATTTTGAGGATAGCAAAACAACTGCCAATTTTTTTTAAAAAACTAAAAGGCCTAAATCATTCTCATTTTTGTGCACTTATCTAACTTACAACTTGGGCTGGTTGTATTCATATATGATTCTTTATAAAGATGTAGCCTAGCCATTATCTTTTTGATGGAAGGGACCCAGAACCTGGCAGCTACAGATATCTTTTATTTATATATTTTATTTTCTTATAGTTTTTCTGCTGATCATTTATTTGGAAAAATCAAATATAATTTTATTTGCTTTGTACCTTCTAACTTTTGAGGAAAACAATGAAGCAGAGAAAACATTTAAAATTCCATTCTGATCTCTACCCAAACTAAACTATAGCCAGAGATCACTTTCCGGACTAGTAATTTTGGGCATCACAGGGCATCATATATGAAGGGTATCAGATGGAGAAAGGTATCCTTCACTAAAATAGATAGGAACTGCTGGAAGAAATATCCATGTGGGTTGAGTTCCAAGTGGGGAGAAAGACACTGGAAACAGGGAGACAGCTTGAAAAGATGGTTTAATGGTGGCCATGCTGAGAGAGAGAAAGAGAGATAGAATAGAATAGAATAGAATAGAATTCTTTATTGGCCAAGTGTGATTGGACACACAAGGAATTTGTCTTT
>JANHFT010001728.1:164210-177821 GCA_032467955.1 Pseudoxenodon macrops
AACAATCGTAAATGCAACAGTTGCCAAGAGCCCGAATTGTGATCACATGAATATGGAGATGCTGCAACTGTTGTAATTGTGAGAACCAGTCATAAGTCATTTTTTTCAGCCCCATTGTAATTTGAACAGTTGCTGAGTATGTTGTTTTTAACGTGAGGACTCTTTGTATTGTGGATAGCTGGAAAGTGCAGCTCTGTTTTCTGTGTCACCCATCCTCCTTCTCAGATCCTATTTTTGCCTTCCATTCAATAAGTCATAATGTTATTGATTCAGTTTGCTAGTTTTGAAATTGGCTTAAAGCTGTAGCAAAAAACTATGTTCAAAAGTATAGCATTGCATTTTTAGTGTTAAACATAACGTGTCTGAAAATAGTTTGTTGCTTAATTTATTATTTTATTTGAGTCCTAGACGTTAAAGGACTCCATCATTTGTAAAGGGTGTTGACATATTATGTTAGTATTGGTGACTTATTTGTTTACTTATACTGTTTATTTTGCTATAACTAGAGTTCTCTGAGTAGCACCTGGCCAGTTAAAATTTATAAAACAAAATAATTCAAATCAATTCAAAAAGAAAAAAAGTAGAATAGCAGAACAGAGCTAGATATAAAATAAAAATCAGGAGCATCAATAAAAACTATAAGGCAGCAATAAAATGAATGGTGCAAAATACCACATTATGTCAGACTATGTAGCTCTATAGTATTTTACATTGAAGACAAAAAGGAGTTTTAGAGTGCAAAGGTACTATGTAGCTCTTATTTACACTTCCTTATAGCAACTGTACCTGTGTAAGAAATGCACTAATTGGTGGTCAGACTCTCATGGGGTGGGGGTCTTACCCAACTGTGTAGGCTGTCCCTCAGGTTTGGTTGAATTTTGATGTAATCTCCCTAGGTACCAAGAGTTGTGTTGCTAATCCTACCTTTGTTGAATTTTGGGTGAGGACATTTGCATATGAATAGACCTAGCCATCTCTTTATCTCTTAAGTGCAGGACATCTGCTATTGAGGAAGGTGGGGGATATTAAGAATGAGTGAGTCTGTTTCCTGCCTAAAACAGGTTTCCATTTCTCATCCAAGGAAATATAATATTCTGCCTTTTTAATATTTCCTAAAATATTTCATTTTCTAGGAGAGGGGTGGGTTTACTTCCTACAAAAGAAAATGCTTTGAATTTTGAATTAAAGCCCTGAGGCAGAATGGCTTAGATTCATGTCTACAAGCTAAAATGCAGCCACGTTATAGGCTGGCTTATTATAATGTGGAGAATTGACCACAGACATTACTTTGATGGTGCTAGGAAGCATTTGGCTAGAATGGGGGAAAGAGATGTCTCTAGGATATGGTCAAAACAGTCAAAATGATGCCCACAATGTTAAATTGAACTTTTGCCCATTTCACAATGCAAATAAAAAGGTTGAGATCTGATCACACCGTTGCAGTCTCCATCTTGACTATTTTAACTATACTGTGCTGGAAATTACCTGAATCTGAATACTTTATGAAATTGTTTCTGGCAACATATTGCCAGAAACTAGATGGGTTTATACAACATGCTAGACCAAAAGGTCTTTAGCAAGTTTGTGATTCTTCTGGGAGATACCTGTATATGATTTGTACCTAAGGTAGGATTAGAACTTCAAAGTCTTACTGCTTACTAGCTTGATGCCTTAACCACTATGCCAAACAAGCTCTTGTCTGTGGCATGTATATGTATGATTTCTGTCAAGCCTACAGCTTTGAGATTTAACAAAATATATAGCCTGAAATCCTGCATCTCCAAAAAATACAGTGAGTATTTAAGGTGAAATAAAGCCGTTGCCACAAAAAATGGAAAAATATATTGACCAGACTTACATACAATGCAATTTTTTCCTGTTCTGACAAAGTTTGTTGTGCAAATCTAGCCATTATGGCTTGCAAATCATGGTTTGCTTCAGGTAAAATCACTCAATTGTAGTTTATTCAATAAACATGGTTAAATAAATTGTAATTATGAGTCAGTCAAACTTGAGAGGCTGTAACAAATTTGAATAAATAAAGCTGTCACCAATGACAAAACAGAATTTATATGTTAGTATGTAAAATAAACTTAATCTTCCATTCCCGGTATTTTTAATTGAAATATTTCAAAATTATTGAAATTAGAATGAACTTTCAGTTTAAAACTTTCATCTTTTTTTTATAAGAAAATCTATATTCACACTATTAGAACAAATAAAGAGGTTTATGCTGATGTTGTATGAAGATTGTTGGCTGGGTTGTTAACTTTACAGTGTGATACTGCAAAATTACAGAAATAAAGGACTCTACAAGACTTGTGATGTGAGGAGAAAGAAAATCCTTTTTTTAAATAAGAAACATCTGTAATGCTGTGTGGGAGACTAGGAAAAGAAGTAGAGCCAGAAATCTCAAGTTTATATTCTTGTTTGTCTTATCTTTCTCGCATTCAAACTCATTGCTGATTTAAGGGAATATTAGATCTCATTTTAAAGCAATTTTAGCTGAGTTTTCAAATTAAACATTCTCGTACTATGACAGCAAGCAGCTTGTGCATACCTTTGTACTCCTTGCTATTACTCTTATATTTTATCCTATCTTTCAACTTGGAAGAAACTCAATTTTTCCCCCCATAACTTTTCTGAAACCAAAGAGAACCCTCCCCTGTATATCATGCTGAACTTGTAATTCTAGGACAAGAGGATAACCAAGTGACACCCATCTAATACTTTCTGCGTAATGTTTTTATACATACAGTGGAACCTCTGGTAACAAATGCTTCTGACCACGACCAAATCGGGTTCCGACCCCCCAAAATTTTTCCCCTAGTTGATTTCCCCTTCAGCGACATTTTTTTTTGTAAGTGCCAAATTTTCAAAATTAGGTTTGGGTCACAATTAAATCAGTTTGCAACCAAAGTTATGGAACGAATTATGGTTGTGACCAGAGGTTCTACTGTAGATGGTGTTTTCTACTATGATAACCAAATTTATGCTGCTTATCAAGTGTTTCATACCACCAGGTGGTTTCTCAAGGGATTACATAATTTTAAAATGCAAGCACATTAAAATGACCAGATATTAAAAACAAACAAACCATGAGAGTCAAGCTAATAAGGTGTCGAACTAGGAACAGGACCTCAAGTTCTAGTTTACCATCAGCGTTGGAAACTCACTGAGTGACTTTTTAATTAGTTAATTTTCTTTCAGCCCAACATATCTCACTGATTTTTTGTTGTTGGGAAAAATAGGTCCTGTACTGATTTTAAATGCAAGGGCATATTTGCATTTTAAAACCTCTAGGGTAATATGTGGGCTTTTTCCACCAACATGATTGTGTGTCATAAAAATAATGATAAAGTAAAAAAAAAAAAAACTAAATATTGTAATCTACCTGACCACATCCCTTCTACAGAATTAAAAATAATGAAAAATGTATACCCTAGGACAGTGACAGGTGGCACGCGGAACCATTTCTGAGGGCACGTGAGGCGCTTCCCTGAAGCCCCCGGAGGGTGAAAAACGGCCCAGTAGGCAAATTGAAGTCACTTCCCGTTTGCCCATTGGGCCGTTTTTTACCCTTTGGAGGATTAAGGACGCTTCGCTGAAGGCTCCGGAGGTTTCCCGAACTTCCGGTTTGCCCATAGGGTCGTTTTTCGCCTTCAGGAGGCTTCCCTAAAGCCTCTGGAGGGTGAAAAACAGCTCAACGGGTAAAACGGAAGTCCTGTTGGGCTGTTTTTCTCAGTGAAGCCTCCTGAACCCTCTGGAGGGCAAAAAACGACCCAATGGGGTTGTGTGTTGGTATGCGTGTGCGCGCTAGCGCATGCACGCCACCATTTTTGGCACACAAGAAGAAAAAGCTTCACTATCACTGCCCTAGCGGAAAAAAATAACCTGCAGTACTTGTCTGTCTACAATTTTTCTGTACAATTTACTTACTTTAAAATAAGTTTTCACGAAGTCATTTTCTGTTAGCTGTATGTGGAATTGCAGTTCCTTTACTAGACTTTTGCTGTATGTTTCTATCCCTGATTGGCAAGTACTTATTTTTCCCGTGTCGATTTGTTTTAATGGATTTGCAAACAATCTTGTAGAGAACACTCTAAGATTAAAAATAAAGAGGTAGAAAACAGTTAAAAGACAATACTTTTTTTTTTTTAATGTACAATCATTAAGTATAGATCTTAGATTTGAGAGAACTATTTCAACTATTTAATATTTGATGTAAGGTGCCTTTACATAATCTTTAGAACTATAGAATTCTGAGGTTCAGGTTTTGTTTTGAATATCAGTATAAAATGAGTTTCAGAATCCCTCTAATACATCCGTTTCAACCTTGGCAACTTTATGATGGATGGATGTCAACTGCAAGAATTCTCCTACATGATGGCTGGAGAATATTGGGAGTTGAAGTTGCCATGGTTATAAAAAAAGATTGGATATAACAATTATCAGTTAAAACCAAGTTGTTCCTGTGATGATTATGGTAAGGAAAGTTTCATGAATCAGTTCGTTATAATGATTGTAAAACAAGAGATTCAAGATACCAATCTTCATCATAAAAACCAGCCAGGAGTCCATGAATAGTTTGAAAAATAAGGTAGGCTTATTTTTGCTGGTCAACTGTAAAAAGGAGGGAATTGTGACAAACATTGTCGATATTGCAAGACCCTGTGTTTGTTTATTTTGCCAGTACAGGGAGAAACAAGGCTCCTTCTCCAACACAAAATGAAGATCATACCTACATGGCTTGAACATTTACATTAAGAAAAAAATCACTTGCAGTATCCCTCCTGCAAATTAGCCGTAGACAGCTACGGTCAAACTGCTGACCCAAAGGAATTGAGTGAATCAATGACTAGTACATTACAGGTATCAGGTTGCTCTGATTGAGGATATTGAAATAAGGAAACTATGATTGACTTCCATTTCAGGGAGAGAGAGAAAACATTTTGTTTCCTTATGGGTGTAGAATTCAGAAGCCCTTGGCTTTGCAGAGAAGGAATTAAAACAAACACATTTTAACTATCATTTAATCAGTTAACCCCAACCATATGGGTTTTCATAACAATTGAACCCAAAAAACGAGCCATATGGAAAGGGTTCAAACAACATGTTAAACTCAGATTTACTGCTGTTTAAGGTGCTATACAAACAAGGCCGCTGATGGTCTTCATATTTAAAGTTGAATATTAGAATTAATATTTTTATTACATATAGCCATTGATTAGTACGTTGTAAATTCTGGGGGGAAAGATTCCAAGGTTCAGTTACATAGGCATTTTTGAATGATTACTAGAAATACGTAGCAAGGGTCAAACTACAAAACCATACAAGTGGTTGGATACATATTGCCTAAATTATAAAACTAGTTTAAGAATAAAATACTAATTTATTAAATTACTAAGTAATTATGTAAAGCTTTACTGTGGTCTGTAAAAAATGAAATGTACTGTAACAGAAAGATATAAATGCATTAGACAGCATAGGAAAACACTATATATCTATATATTTGCAAGGTCCCTCTTTGGGAATTAAATGGTCAGATTGGGTAAAGCTGTATTAAGAGCATTGTAGTAATTAAAGAAAATGTACCATTAGATTCTTAGTTCCAGACTTTCTCAAACTTGGTGACTTTAAAACATGTGCATTTCAACTCCCAGAATTCCCTAGCCAGAATGCTGGAATTCTAGGAAGTGAAGTTCACATGACTTAAAGTCACCAAGTTTGAGAAATACTGGATACTTTATTCCTATTATATGTCTTGCTCTTTGTGCATTAATTACAAATACCAGAAGTTGCTGAATAATTTTTGTCTTTAGTAATCTAGAATTTAGAAAGAATTTCCTTTGTTCTTTTCTGGTAATGGAAAATGAGCAAAGGATTGTGTATTGACATCCAGGGTGAATGGAAGCTGAATTTAGGGTGCACTGAATTATCTATCCATTTATATCTAAATCAGTAGGACTTAAGTATGTCACTTCATGCTCATTTAATGAAATATTTTAGAAGTTTTTATTCCTATTTTTTCACTACCGTGTTTCCCGGAAAATAAGACCCAGTGTTATTTTCTTTTGGGTTCCGAAATAAGCGCTAGGGCTTATTTTCAAGGGATGTCTTATTTTTTTTCCATGTAAGGGAGGCCCAGTTCTTCTGTTGCTCGTGGTTGGGCAGGAGGCTGTGCAGTGTGCTAGTGCTGCCACCATGAGGGGGTGGAGCTGCCCCATGTGTCCCCCCACAGGCTTACCTCAGGGCCCCTGCAGCCAGGCCACCCGTGCCCTGACACCTGCCTTGCCTCGCGGCAGTGGCAGCTCTAGCAACCCCATCCAGCAGGACCCCACATGGCCACCAGCCCACTTCTGCTTACTCACAGCCACAACAGAGCAGGATGCCAAGTGACATGCCATGGCCACGAGGCAGTTGTCGGGGCATGGATGGCCTGGCTGGAGGAACCCTGAGGTAAGTTGGTGCGGGGCATGTAGGGGCAGCTCCACCCCCTACATGCCCCCTGTGCTGTGTTGACAGCACAGCGAGCAACCAGATGGAATGGGTGGCCAGCCAGCTGGCTGTGCAGGCGCTTAAGTAGGGCTTATTTGGGGGGTAGGACTTATATTAGACATATGCGTAAAAACTTGCTATGTCTTATTTTCAGGATAGGTCTTATTTTCAGGGAAACAGGGTACTAAAACCTATCCCAAAGCTAGGTACAATTCCCTGAAGGGAAAATAGTTTTAAATAATTACGATTCAATAAAATTATAACAATGTTTCAAATTTTAAATGAAATTTGACTATGATATTGGGTTCATTTGCTGCAAATGCAGAAAATAAGGTTAATTTAACATGGCTATGAAAAAAAAAAGTGTCTTGTTTTCACAAAAGGCAGATATCCAGCTTGTGAGTCCTAATTTATCATTTGCTTGAGCCACTAATTAGAAGCAGGTGCAGAGTAGCAGTGAAGAAGCAGTGAAATCTATTACCTTCCACTTTCTGTAAATTCTATATTGTTCATTCTGCTAATTCCTCCATGAGCTTTATGCAGTATATTAATAACTCATAATTTTCCTTAATGAATTAAAGTACTTGGTTAGGTTCACCTCCTACATGGTGAATCATAAATTAACCACACTGGCTTGGCTCATACAACGGACTGAGGCAAACTAGCCAATTGCATATTAGCTTAATGTGTTGTGTAAATCTATCCTAACTCAAGGTTTGTTTATAGACAAGCCCTTGTTTATAAACCTTCAATTCTTTACTTAAAAAGCAAAAATTTAACATCCAGCAAATGATGAGGGAATACCTGACTTGGCAAAATTGAACTCAGAATAATATCAAATGGAATATGAACCAGCAAATAGCCAAAAATGAGGTTTATTTCGAAATCATGAACAGTAATTGTTTCATTTCATTTGATCAGACTCTGAATTAAATATTCTGTCCAATTCTTTGGGTCGCCGCTTTAAGAAAGGTTCAGAGAAACTGAAACAGATCAAGTAACAAGTTTACAGTATGCATAATATATGATCAAAGGAATAGAAATTAAGTCCCATGAAGAAAATTTTGAAGACGTCAAACCTGCTTAGTGTTGGAAGAGATGACTTGAGAATGCAGGAGTATCTTCCACAGAGAGTGGTAAAAGAAAATCAAGATAGTAGCTGCAATTTTGTGATTATAGGTCAGTTGCACATGCAGTGCACATGGAAAAAAAAAGGAGATTCAGTGTGGTGACTGCAATAGCCATCATTTTTATTAAATAAGTTCCCCCAGCCTGATAGACACCCATGAATGGTAGATATACTGTATTTGAAAGGCTGTCCCAGACCCATTCTCTTTTGTTGAGTGTAAGCATAGAGTAAAGGATTTTAAGATATAGAAAGATGGATTCACATTCAGTGTTACAAAAGCTTGTTAACAATAAGATTAGTTTAATAGTGGAGCAATCCTCCATGGATTAGTCCTTTATTTCCTTTATTTGGTTTGTTGAAGTAGATGCTAGACAGACATCAAAGTAGGATGCTTTAATTTTTATTTTTACACTGCACCGTGGGATTGACCTTTTGGCTGAAATGGCTAATTTCATCTTTATGATTCTATTAAACCACAGTTGGCTGGGTTTGAATAACACATTACATCATAAATCATGATTTGTAAACCATGCTGCCTGGATTCTCAAAATATACTAAATCAAACAACATTTTGACCTAGTATGTGTGTGTCATTGTCATGTACCCAAATTGTGGTTAAAGAAAAATGGCTTAGCATGGTGTGTGACCCTCATGTGGAGGCTTATTTCTGCAAACAACAGATCTCACCTCTGGAGGTTTGTGCTTGGTTGATATAAGCAGACAAGAGACCAATCAGAGATTGAAATGGACATTATGAAGCTCAATAAGTGGTCCTCAGTCAAGTTTACCAATAGAAGAGACTATATGTAGCTCTAGGTTGAATTGTGGGGGTCTTTGGTGCTCTTTGAAGTTGTTTTCATGCAAATGTTTAATTACCTGGCTAGGTAACATCATCAGTGCTAGATGCCAGGAGGTTTGCTTTCTGTTTATATACTGTAGCTTTCCCTGTTGTTGGTGGGGGTGTTGTTTTTTCCCTTGGGATTTCATTGGTTAGGCTGTTGCTTACTGCTTGTTTATCTGAGTTGATAATTCCTTGATTCTTATTTTCTACTTGATCGTTTGTCGGATGTTAATCCTGGTGTTAATTCCTGCTTATGAGTTAAGTTTGCTGTATTCTTCTGTTGCTTCTTTTTTTAATTCACAGACATCTGTTTTTTAAAAACAAACAGTGAATTAGTTTGAGTTTTTGGACAACAGTTTGGTGATTTTCTAGTTCTTTGTGTTCTAGAAAAATCTTGGAAGTCTCAAGAGCGGAAGCTCCTTTGAGGGTGAAACAAACATGGCATAATTATAGAGATGCTACAAGTTAAAACCAAGTTCACATATTTGACTTTTCTCCAAGCTCTGTTGGAATTAATACCAGAGGAACTGAGAATCATACACCATGAGAACAGAAGTAACTAAACACTCCTTTTGATGTTCTTCTGAAACTTCATTATGTGTAAGAAATTCACACAAAGTTAAATGAACCACAAGCTCCAGGTGCTACATACTCACACCCTGTTAGATTCCTGGGATTGGTCTCAACTTTGAGGGTGTGCCCATAACATATTTTGTCACTTTTTTTTTTTTTTTGCTTTTTGTATTGACCCAGAATCAGTGTTCTTTACCTCATGTTTTCCTCTGCAGGAAATGTAGAGCTCCATTTTGATTTTATTTCATTATGGTGGTTGTTTATACATAGCACAGCCCACTTCTGTATATAAGGGAGTAGATGAGGGATTAGAGCAATGTTTCTACAACGTTAAATTATATGGCTTTCATAAATTCTGGTAGTTGTAGTTACTACATAGCCAAAGAACGTCAAATTGGGAACACTCATCTAAGTCAATCCATTTATTAATCATTTGTGAGACCTTGAAAGGCATTCGTCTTCATGCAGGCCTTAGGTAGAACAGGGGTGTTAAACTCAAGGCCTTTGGGCTGGATCTGGCTTATGGGGTGCTTAGATCTGGCTTGCAGGGTCGCCTGGAAACAATGAAGGACCAGCCTGAGGTGTTTCTGCAAGCGAAAACAGAGCTTGGGAGAGCCACATGCACTACCACCCCAAGCTCCATTTTCGCTGGCAGAGGGCTGCAGGAGGCCATCACAGCTGTTGGGCTGGCCACATTCACTCTGGCCACAGCTCCCCAGCTGCCCGAGGTCAAAGCCAACCCTGATGCGGCCCTCAATGAAATCGAGTTTGACACTCCTGAGGTAGAAGAAGACTAAAAAATACGGATGAGGGTTACTCGTAGTTGTGAACCATACTTGGTTTAACTACAAATAAACAGAATAAACTTTGTTAAATTTCATACAGGATATCCTAAGTCAGAATTACATTAAACCAGAGCCTATTGTTTATAAATCATATTGCTGGGTATTCATACTCTATATATTTGGTTTGGGATTAGAGTATTATGTGAACCCAACCATTATTTAAAATAACGTGATAATAAACCAAGGATTCAAATAAGTTTAATATGCCATGTAATGTTCCCCACTGACTGGAATAAAATATTGTCACTTTTGTACCTCTTTATTGGCTTTTACTGCTGAATTACTTTCCCTCTTTAGTCAAGAAAGCCAACAGAATACTGTGTACAACAGCTTTGCAACTACTAGACATGACTCAGAGGAAACGGGACTTGATGAACTGTGCTTCCTAGAAGTTTCAGAACATGTAGTGCTTCAAGTCGTCTGAGAGAATAGGCACAGTGTACACATCCTAGGAACACAAGGGAAGTCTTGTAAGTACGTAACGGCAGATCCTATTAGAAAATGTCACACCTTACTTCTGTGAGCCTTGTGGGATACAAGCCAACAGAAGCCACCGAGAATTGCACAGCATGGAGCAAACAGTAGCAAACGGTCCCAGGACAGGAGTAAAGATTTAAATAATGTTGGTTTATTTTGTACCTTGATCAGAGTTTTTCTGGCATTCATATGACATCTCAGCCTGAAAAGCAGGTAAAAACATTGATTCCAAACTAGCAAGATTGATATTCCTGTTCATGTGTGTGTTTCTTGAGCTTTCTCTTCTCATTCTATTCATGAGGATGGAATGCTGGACCCACTGCAGATTCAGTAAAGGTCTGAAGTTGCAAACACAAGCACATTTTCTAAAGACTCAGTCCTCATGAACATTTTGGAATTCACTTCTGAATAAATAAATTTAAGATTACAGTCTGATAGGATGGTCCTAAGCATATTGATTCGGCAATAGGTTGCCCTGAATCCAATGGGACTTATTCTCTATCCGGTGGGCTTAGGATGTATAATAAATCTGGGAATCCTCTATAATCACAGGATTAGAAGGTTGCTCAGAAGCCATTGAATCCACTTTCACTTTAGTACTGTACATAAAGTGAATTCTGGTTTCCCAAGCAGAACACATCCAAACAATCTCTTGAGGTCATTGGTTCCACTGCTCTTATTTTGGCACATTATTCCTAATATCCAACCACAATCTGATTTTATTACTGAAGACTATGATTCTGTGTCCTGAAGTCTGCAACAATAATAAACAAGTCGTGTCTTTATTTGTGTGAATGCTTCAGCTGCTTAAGGAATGTTACTATGGGCCTCCTGAGTCATCTTTGTTCAAGGTTAAACATACACAGGTCTTTCAATCTCTCCTACAGGACTTAATTTCCACTCCACTGATAATCTTTTGCCTGCCTTTATCCTAATCCCCTGTAGTATCCAGAACTGGATTAGCTGCCTCAGGTGATGTATGCCCAATACAGCTCCTCTTCGTTAGGAAATTTTATATTTCTAGTGATTTAGCCTAAAGTTGCAGTTGCATTTTTTAAAGTCACATCACATTGCTGACATGTTCCATTTGTGAGCAATTAAAATGCCAAGATCCTTTTACAAATACTATTATCAAACTGATTCTCACTTTGATAGGTGCACTGTGTTTCTTGATTTAAAAAAAAACAAACCTAAATGAACAAGTCTGCAAAGCTTGCGGTTGCTTAATAAACTCTGTTAAAGTCAGTGGGAACTGGCTTCTAGCAAACCTGAGATTCTGTTTGTATGAATGGGAGTTTTATCTTTCAGCATTGGGGAGGACTAGCCATGTGATTGCAACTTCTTCAGCAGGGCTCATTGGGGTTAGCGGTGGGTTCCATTTACCTTCCCTACCAGTTCGGGGTTGCGCCGGAAGTGCACTCCCATCACTCCCGGGTTAAAATTGTCTGTGCATGCACAGGAGGCTTTGCGCATGCACAGAGGGTTATTTTTGAATACATTTCGCTCCGGTGGATGGATTTCAAGCCGGAGGGCCAGTTCGGGGGCATGTCCAGCCAGCCATCGTTGCCAGTTCAGCGAGCAGGGGGAAATTCCCGCTACTGGTTCTAGCGAACCAGTAGGAACCCACCACTGATTAGGGTGAAAGGAATATCTGAAATATTTTCTAAGGAAAGACAGTTTTCCGGCCATTGCCAGTAAAAGAGCTATTACGTTATTATCCTTCTCACAATTAGAATCTGAAATTGTTCAACAATACTGGTCAGAGCTAAGTAAAGGAAAGCCAGTTCACCCAACACAAACTTAACGGATGGCACATTTTGTTGACTATGGGATGAATTTGGCCACTCAGTGAGGTATCAGAGGATTTACAAAAACTATTTTTTTAATTTAAGAAAGGTTTATGTTTTATTATAATTAATTAAATGTAGTTCATTTATGTTTTCTCTGTAATATTTTCTCTCTTCTGTCACAATATGTTACAGAGTGAAAAGCCACATCTCAAAGTGTGGTCATTTCAACCCACTTGCCTTCCCCTCTAGTTTCTATCCTCCCCCAACTATTCAGAGAAGGAAGTGGTTTACATGTTGTGTTAAGACTAGGGCTATCAGATCTGTGCTACAAAACTCCAGGTAGCCACTAAACAGCAAAGAGTTGGATATTTCATTGTTGTCATCTGCATTTTTGGGGCCCAGATTTCATAGTCACAGGTAGTTCTCAAATGACAACAATTCCTTTATTGACCGAAGTCACAACGGCACTGAAAAAAGTGACTTATGACCATTGTTCACACTTATAACCATCGCAGCATCCCCATGGTCACATATTCAAAATTCGGAGGCTTGACAACTGGTTCATATTTATGACCATTTCTGTGTCCCAAGGTCATGTCATCACCTTTTGTGACCTTCTGACAAGCAAAGTCAATGGGGAAACCAGATTCACTTAACAACCATGTTACTAATTTAACAACTGCGGTGATGCACTTACGAACTCTGGCAAGTAAGGTGGTAAAATGCAGCAAAATTCACGTTACAACGGTCTCGCTTAGGAACAGAAATGGACTCAATTGTGGGCGTAGGTGGAGGCATACCTGTATATCTTAGCGCATTTTGCCAGTGAAACCATTAATTATCTGCTGGGTTATTATTGGCTTATAACATTTGGGAACCCAGGCATTATGGCCATTCAATTATCTTCCTGTCTCATTAGATCCCGCAGGAGGGACATGTTGCAGGTCCTGTTGGCCTAGGAGTTTTGTTTGGCGTGACCCAGGAGAAGACCTTTTCCTTTGTGGCCCCCACTGTCTGGACCATGATCCCTCCCACCCATCCTAAAGTGAGATTGGCAAGAGCCTATTGACTTTGCAGAAGGCCCTTAAAACTTGGTTCTGCCATTGACCTAGGGGTGCCATGGAAGTGTGGTGGAACCCATTAAATGGCTATATTTTATTAGGTTTAGAATGCTTTCTTCCCTGTTACTGTTTATTGTATTTGAATGGTTTTGTTTTAATAATGTTGAATTGTTTGACTTTATTTTTTTTTATTTGTGTGCTGCCCAGAAGGGTAAGATAGGCAACTATATAAATTTAATAAATTAATAAATTGGGGTGTATGACTTAGCACAATATGTGAATTCAGCCAATTGTAGCTTATTTAAGAAACTATGAAAATGTGTCTTATTCTATGCTCACTGAAACTTGCCAGTCTTCATTTCATCTTGTTCTCTTGGATAAGAGTTTGCTAAAAAAA
>JANHFT010001728.1:183317-199096 GCA_032467955.1 Pseudoxenodon macrops
GATCTTGAACTTTATACTAAGGGGTGGAGACTGTAAATCTTCAGATTTGGGTTGCAACAGTTTGTGCCAACATGTCTATCCTAATAAATCGGAACTTTGAGGAAAGCTTCGCCTTGGAGTCTGATCTGTTTAGGGATGATATTTGGAACGCTGACAGTTATCTGCTACAATGCCCTACCTGTCAATGACTACTTCAACCACAACAAAACACGAGCACACAATAGATACGAACTTAAGGTAAACGGCACCAAACTTGATTGCAGGAAATACAACTTCAGCAACAGTTTTATTAATGCCTGGAATGCACTACCTGACTCTGTGGTTTCTTCCCCAAACTTTAACCTTAGACTGTCTACCGTTGAACTCACCCCATTCCTAAGAGGTCTGTAAGGGGCGTG
The DNA here is from genome assembly GCA_032467955.1 of Pseudoxenodon macrops. Taxonomy (NCBI): domain Eukaryota; kingdom Metazoa; phylum Chordata; class Lepidosauria; order Squamata; family Pseudoxenodontidae; genus Pseudoxenodon; species Pseudoxenodon macrops. The sequence continues at coordinate 183,716 of JANHFT010001728.1, forward strand.
CATAAGCGCACCAGCGTGCCTACCCGTCCCTGTCCTATTGTTCCCTTTTATTTGTATCAATTTTATGTATTCAAAATCATGTTTATACTTATATCTGTTATATAATACATGCTTGATGAAATAAATAAATAAATAAAATAAAATATAAATAAATAAATAAAAACAATAGGCAATTTGGCTTTCTAGTCATCCTCCCATTCCCATCAACGCCAAAACACAAATGCTACTTCTGGACACATTTTCCTCTTCCAATTCCATAGTATTACTTTGCTCCTATCACCTCAAGCACTCCTCTCTGGGCTGAGGTGTTTTACTTCATACCAGGCTAACCTCAACAATCAATAGTTACCATGGTCTCGAATGTCTTCTATATTTATCTTGAGTGTTAAAATAGCACCACATTTATAACAATTGCTCCTTAAAGAGAAAGTTGCTGGTTCAAAACATTGCAAGATTATTTTAAAAAACAAACACCTCAAGGACTTTAAAGAAACAAAAACAAACATACTGATAAGAGTAAACAAAAAGAAAAAATAGAGATCGAAAATGTTTTCTGCCAATGTAAGACCAACAGGACAATAACAAAGGATTTTTTTTATGTTAAAGCAGATTGTTATGCTTGTCTGCTTGTGTCTTTTGATGCTTTTACTCTCACTATCTAAACTGAATTCAACTTTGTAAGATAGATATCCAAGAAGAGGGAGATATACAATTAACAACTGCTTTTTTAGAAAGTGATAAAACAGAAAAAAAACTGGGGAATTAACCAGGGGAGGTCATGCATAGTAGACCACTGAATACTTTACTGTCTGTTGTCAAAGTGTCTCAACTTTGACAGGATTTTCTTAAGCTGACAGGAGGGTAGGAGCTTCTTAAGAACACCTTTCAGATATTCTCTAAGACTGGACTGGGACTTTCTGGTCCACGGACCAGCCCCTATGCTATAGCACTACCTGTCAGTTAACTCTCATTATTATGCCTTCTTTCATTTACAAAGCACTTTGGGATTTAACTTCTTTATCTTCAAAGAACTGTAAAGTAGTTTCACTATTATCCCAATCTTACAGATTAGCCTGCTGGTGTTAGAAAGTATTTATAGAAGCAAAAGTTGAATGCTGCTTTCCCCCAAACCATTTTCTATTCTCAGCGTGATTTTCAAAGGTTAGAAAAGAAGATAAATCTATTAAATAAATAAATAAAGTTCCCATATCTTCAACCGTTGTAGAAGACAGAATTTCAGTTGGCTCATGTTGTCACGGACACTTCACCTCTTGAAATTTTCTCATTTATGCAACTCTCAAAGTGTAATAATTTTGTCCTCTTTTGCACATCTTTAAAAACATATTGCTGGTGTCATCATAAGCCTTCCAACAATATCGACATCCATATGTGCTGGGAGGCGCTGAAGTAGCTACAAATTGAGATTCTACGATTAAGTTGTCAATACTTCTCTTTTTCTGTAACAATATGTCTGAAAAGGGACACGGTGGCTCAGTGGCTAAGACGCTGAGCTTGTCAATCAGAAAGGTCAGCAGTTCGGCGGTTCGAATCCCTAGCGCCGCGTAACAGAGTGAGCTCCCGTTATTTCCCAGTTTCTGCCAACCTAGCAGTTCGAAAGCATGTAAAAATGCAAGAAGAAAAATAGGAACCACTTTTGGTGGGAAGGTAAAAGTGTTCCATGCGCCTTCGACATTTAGTTATGCCAGCCACATAACCACAGAGACGTCTTTGGACAGCGCTGGCTCTTCGGCTTTTAAACAGAGATAAGCATCATCCCTTAGAGTCGGGAACGTGGTTATGTGTGAGGGGAACCTTTACCTTTACCTATGTCTTTTAAAAAATGTGCCAGACTTTATTGCTTGTAATACATGTTTGTGACGTGTTGGGACTGCACTGGAGCAATCTGGAGGGCATTAGGTTGTGAAATCTGACTGTGCAAAAGGTGCCAAACTCCAAACCTAAATGAAACAGGATTGACAACAGATCGATAGAGACAGATACGTTATAATGATAATTATATTTTTCAGTGCAGCCTACTAACAAATAAAATACCTAGTGTTTACTAGGTTAAAATATAGGTAGTCCTTGACTTATGACTGTAAATGAGCCTGGCAATTACAGTCATGTCACGATGGTGGGTGACCTGGGCCTGTTTTTACAACCTTTTTTTGTGGTGGTCATTACACAAACCCAACAGTTATAAAGCAAATGGTACAGTCAGTAAGTTAACATTGCGATTGTAAAGTGAAGCCATTGACTTCAAACAAAACCATCGTAAATCGTGATCATGTGACTACGGCAGAGGTGGGTTCCTACTGGTTTGGACCGGTTCTACCGAGTAGGTAGTAAGTCGCTGGTGATGTCACAGAGCCGGTTCTGGTCCGTGGACACCGCCATCTTTTTTTTTTTTAATTGAGGGGGGGGATTTTTTTTAATTTGTTTGGTTTTTTTTCCTTTTGTGCATGTGCAGAAGCTGAGTTTCTGGTACTGCGCATGTGTCGCCATCTTGTTTTTGGCCTTTTTTTTTTGAATTTTTCAGATTTTTTTTCTACTGCGCATGCGCGCGTCCACAAGGTGCAGGAGGCAGCGAACCGGCAGTGAGGTAAGTTAGAACCCACCCCTGGACCACGGGATGCTGCAAACAGCCATAAATGCAGGACAATTGCCCAAAATATGGTCATGTGACTGTGAGGGGTGAACTCCAAAACAAGATTGTAAATAGCTTTTTGGGGGTCCTTCATAACTTTGAAAAGTGACTAAGTGACAGGTCATATCACAGAGTACCTGTAAACAGATTTAGCGACCAAAACACTTTAAACACCAGGTAGCTTTATCAAGGCCACAGACACTTTTATATGGTTTCTGGTTTGCAAAGCAAAATTTTACCTTTATTTTGAAAACTATCCATGTCTGCTCAGATGTATGTCTTATTGTGCACTATATAGCTTTAACATTAAGGTTTTTTCCCCATCTTCTTTGTTCCAGTTCTTGTGCCAATTCATGTACCTTCTCCCTAAACAGTATTTAAAAATATGGCTGTTTCTCTCTGTAATCTTGAGGGATAAAATGGTTCCTATCTGAACTGTTTGGAGAACCCATAACTATCAGTTTATTGCTCGTCTGCAATTCCCATCATTCCTGTTTTACTGTGGCTGGTGAAAAATTGAGGTTCTTCCTATTGTTATGATGATAGCGTGGCCCAGGGGTGGGTTCCGGATATTTTTGCTGCTGGTTCACTCAGGGTTGCACTGTGTGTGCGTGCACAAAATGTGCCCATGCGCAGCAATAAAAATCTGGCTTCTGTGCATGCGCAGAAGCAAAATCCAAGATGGCGGCAGCCACGGAGACACACATGGGACCGACTCCGTGATGTTATCGCCAAGTTACTACCGGTTCTATAGAACCAGAAAGAACCGGTAGGAACCCACCTCTGGCTTGGCCATCCATTAATCCAGCACAACCTCATTGTATTTTTTTATAGCCTTCCAAATCCTCTTTCATTTTTTTTCAAACATCTCTCAATTTTTTCTGAACTGTTTTCCAGAAAGATTTTCACTCCCATTCTCTGGGATTATCCTGATCAATTATTTGAGGAGTTTCGAATCCCAATATAGGAGAAGAGAAAATTGTACTTGTAACCATGGTAAATCGCTTGGTTTAGTCCTTCCTGCACTTCTCACCATTTTCTTTGTTGTCGTCCCCCACTCCCCAACCCGTGTAGAATTTTAGATTGTAAATTTACCATGGAGGTAAATCACCCTCTTCCATTTTGCAAAATTTTGTAAAGTGTTGTGTATAGTGGCAAGTTTAACGTAAAACAGTTATCAGTGTCTGAAAGAATTCATGTCTGCATTCAAACAAACCTGTCCATCTTTAAAACAATAGTTTATTTTTTAAAATAAACAATCCACGGTGGCCCTGAGGTTACAATGCAGTACCGCAGGCTACTTCTTCTGACTGCCAGTTGCCTTCAATTTGGCAGTTTGACTCTCACCAGGCTCAAGGTTGACTTGGCCTTCCATCCTTCTGAGGTGGGTAAATTGAGGAGCCAGATTGTTGAGGGAAATAGGCTGACTCTATAAACCGGTTAGAGAGGGCTGGAAAGCACTGTGAAGCAGTACGTGTCTTAAGTGCTTTTGCTATTTTGAATATGTAATGAGTAGCCTTGCATGAATGCCATGTAAAACCTATTCTGTCTAGTAAAAAAAAAAAGTGTACATACAACCTGCTAAACTATTTTAAAAACCCTACAAATCCAGCCATTTAAAGCCATGGAACAGTGACTAAGCACAACCTAGTTGCCTCCAGAAGTTGTGAACCCTGCAACACAGGAAGGTTTTAAGAAGATGTTGGATAACCATTTGTCTGAAGTGTTGTAGGGTTTCCTGCCTAAACAGGGGGTTGGATTAGAAGACCTCCAAGGTCCCTTCCAACTCTGTTATTCTATTCCATTTAACAGTTATTCAATTTTTAAAATTATTATCCATCTTCAGAGAAACAGATGAAAAGTGGAGCTATGTTTCTGAAAAGGTAGCTAGGGAATATTCTTAAGAATTCACTCAAAACCCAATTCAAGTTCCTATGGGAAGAAGCCATCCAATTAAAAAGAATAAAAATATAGCAGCATAGTAATTACATTAACATCACCGCAGACAAGTCTACAAGGATTTGCTTATCTCCTAAATATCCTTTCTTTAATTAAGCCTAAGTATTGCATAGAACAATATCCAAAGGACTAGTATCTTGGTTCTGCCTGTTGTTTTGAGGTTTGCTTCTTTATTCTGTTCAGCAGGAGTTCCCTTTTGGTTGAAAAAATAAGTGGGAATTGATGTTCTCTTGAGGTCTGACAGGAAAATTAATGCATTTTGGATTCTGGACAAGTTCTGTGCCTACGGGGCTAATTTTGAGCGGTCAAAAAAATAAAATGTCATTGTCCATGAACTATAATTTAAACATGTGAAGATGTATGTCAGATCTTATAGGGATTCTAATGTCTTACAGTATGATATAATATCATCTGTGTTTTTTCAGGCCCTAAATGCTGGTTTGCTGAATGGCTACAATCCATAGTAATAGCATTTCTCAGAATAAGTGGCTTGTTTTAGACATTGCAATGTATTTAATATTTGCAATGCCGCATTTTGAAGGATGCTGTAATTTCTGTATTACCTCATTGCATTGCAATGCTGAAAAACAATCAGCAAGCTTCCAAGAGACCATTCTTCCATCTGTCAAGTCAATCCTCGGGTGCCCTTCCCTGTCCAGTGTCCTCTCTCTGCAACCACAAACTTTCAAGCTAAGACATCAAAACAGAAAATGCACCTGAGCCCAAATCTGCATCAACGTGAACAAAACAATTTTTTTCACAATTGGGGGTGGTGGTGTATCTTAAAAAGTCTCATTTTATACCTTTTCAGCAAATTTGCATTTGCAAAGACAAATGGGAATTGGGGAATTGGGGATGACACAGTTCCAACTTCTTTAGAAGATGCCAAAGCTAGCTAAGACTTTCGAGCAGTACTTTTCATCTTCTCAGCAATAGTTTGCCGCCAGGGTGGCCCAAAATCTTACTTCACAGATCAACCTGTACTGAAAAGATTGTTGATTCCAATCTGATGGGATTTGAGAGCACAACATTGAAGATGTCCATCAACAGCATTCAACAGCTGGCATAATTCATTCACAAGTCATCAGGTTGCATGCTATGGTTTCTTTGTCATACGCTGAAGTGTATTGCATTTCTATTTGAAATGTTTCCCAATGTTCATGTTTTTAGCGTATAAATTTATATATTTATGTCTTTGTCCTCTTTGGGTCTGTCTCAAAGGTGGGTTCCTACCGATTCGGACCGGTTCTATAGAGTAGGTAGTAAGCTGCTGGTGACGTCACGGAACTGGTTCTGGTCCGTGGACACCGCCATGTTTTTTTTTATTTGGGGGGGGGAATCCAGGTTTTTTTTCTTTTCTGCATGCGCAAAAGCCGAGTTTCTGGCATTGTGCATGCATTGCCATCTCTGTTTTTGGCCTTTTGGCCTTTTTTTGGGGGGAGATTTTTTGGGATTTTTTTTCTACTCCGCATGCGCGTGCCCATGAGGCGCGGGAGGCAGTGAACTGGCGGTGAGGTAAGTTAGAACACATGCTGGTCTGTCTGTCTGTCTGTCTGTCTCCTCCTCTCTCTCTAGTCTTAGCATAGTACTACATTCAATCACTGGTAGTATTCTCCCTCTTTTGGAGTTATGAGCCACACAAAATACAGGGAATCTTAACCAACAACACAAGCATATTTCCTTGCACCTTAGGATCAGGCCCCAAATGCATCAGGTTTAACATTCTCTGCTACATGCTGACTGACCACATCAGGAGTGGGTTCTACTTACCTTTCCGACCAGCTCGGGTCACAATGGAAGTGCACATTTTGCTACGCTCGGGCGTGCGCCCCCATCACATCCGGGTATTGTCTCGAAAATAATCCTCTGTGAATACACAGAAGGTTTTGCGCATGCACAGAGGGTTATTTTTGAGGCAATTTCCACCGGGAACACCGGGAGGACTGATTTGGGGGTGGGGTGGCCAGCCGGCCATCGCTGCTGGTTCGGCGAATGGGGGGAAATTCCCACTACCAGTTTTAGTGAACTGGACCAAACCGGCTGGAACCCTCTGGACCACATGTACTTGGGAAGGTCCCAAGCATGGACAGGAAGGTAATAACCCTCCATCATTATTGCTCCTCAATAGCTGGTTTTAAATGTTTCTGTCTGTGATTCAGGAAATTGTATGAAAGGTCCAGATTGATACAGTCCTATACTCAGCTTCCTTTTAAAACCCTCATCACAAAAGTTGAACGCCATCTCTAGTGGCAGGAACATTATGAATTAATCAAAAACTGAAGAACCAACCTTTATAGCACAGCCTGTTTGTGGTTTTTTTTAAATCTATATATTTGTTTTATTCTCTATATAATTCTCTCATTTGTAAATATAGATCTCTGCCCATGGTTTCGTCTCTTCCCCTTTTTAAATCCCTGTTAAGAATCTAATCAGATTGTTATTAAAGGCATTTTGCATCTGAAACAGATCAGTAAAACTATGTCAGCTGGTACTTCTCTGAGATCCTTGCTCAGTTGGATAGCATGTGATTTGCTGTAACCTTATGTTTATAGTTTTTCTGGCAATATCCAGCCTATGTGATATTGTCTGTATCCATGCCAATATCAATATTTTGAAGTGCGATTGCATCAATTATTTTAACAAACTCACAGAATCCTTTCACTGTCGGCATTCCTATTGTCCAGGAATATTAAAAACTCTGTCACAATAAGTAATCAAGATTGTCTGGCAAGCTCTTTTATTTATAAATACACGCTGTTGATTCCACGGAATTGTGTTGCCCCTTGACACTTCACGGAGAGCTTTTTCGTTATTCTTTAAAGTTATTTTATACCATCTGTAATGAAATGGAATGTACAGCCCAGGTTAACTTCAACAAAACAGATTTCCATGGGAAAATGTATTGCTTACATGTGAATCGGCTTGACCTTAAGATGAACTTATGTTCAGTCCCACTTACTTATTTCTCCATTAACACTTCTTGAAAAGGGTGATCTCTCTCACATTCATTAATTTTCCTATAGTTTTATGCTCAGTCCCAGATGGTTATAAATGAACAGCTTCATTTTTTGTTGTTGAAAGTGTTAAATAATAACCTAAGCACAGGGGTGGTTTCTGAATATGTTTGCTGCCATTTCACTCAGGGTCGCAGTGTGTGTGCGTGTATGAAGCGCACGCACATAGCAATAAAAACTAGCTTTTGCATATGTGCCGAAGCAAAAATTAGCTTCTGCATATGCACAGGAGCAAAATCCAAGATGGCCGCGCCCACGGAGACACCGATGGAACCAGCTCCGTGATGTCATCACGGAGTTACTACCGGTTCTATAGAACCGGATAGAACCAGTAGGAACCCACCTGTGCCTAAGCATAATTTGTCCATTATATATATATTTCCATCTCATCTGATAAAGCACTGACAAAATACAGTATAAAGGATACTTGTATGTTTTAGGAATAAATATTTTTAAAAGTTATATTTAATTTTACCTTGCTGAATATATTTGTAGCTTAATATTCTTTCTGATTTGGCATTATAGAAAGTTTCCAGAGGTGAACAAACACATTTTTGCTGCAGAAACAAAATAATCATCCATTAAACGTAACTGGGTAATTTGTTAATTCTAGCTAACTTGAATAACTGATAACCGTATGATAAGCATTCTGAATCAGGCCATCCAATATTCCAGCCTACTTTTCTTATTCACTTTGACTTCCAGGTTTAAACGTATTTACAATAGTTCAGTTTTGAAAAGATTGCAGTTGATTGCTGCATTTTTGTTTATATTGGGGTTGTAATAAAGAAACCCTTTATTATTTTCCTTCTTCAGAAATTTGAACAGCTCTGAAATCTGAGCTCTTGTTGTAACAGTGAAATAAAGCAGGAGTGGTATCATTGGAGCAAGAATAAGCAAGAAAGCTTCCAAGTTACTGGAAGAACAAATTACATTTTGGAGCAACAGATGTGACTCTGTAAGGAAGCATTCCATCCTTTACCAGTTAGACCATTATGTCCAAAGTTCAAAACCACACCTAGTTGCAGGAGTTGGGAGCTGGGAAAGCAAATATATTATGGAGTGCAATTTTCCCTCTCTTTTCTGTTTGGGGAGGGTGCTACAGGCGAATCGCAGCCAAGTCATTCTGGGAAAAGTATTACTACTATAGAATAGTATTTGGATTAATAGCAGACGTGCTACCACATTGGTTTCATTTCAGCATGGAGGAAAAATGGGTTGTTTGGATCTCAAATCTAGGTGCTTCCATAAAGACACACTCTAGTATTACATTTCCCAGCCACTGTAGTCTTATTTTCCTTTTTTCTATGAAAACTTAAAAATACCCAAATCAGTGGAGGATAACAAGCACAGCCGACTGTATGCTCTGGGCTGGTTCAGAACCAGCTCTGAATATATTTGATTACATTGGCTGATTTTGAGAGCTTATTTTACATTTTTTGCACGGAATGGAAGTAAAAAATGACAATCAGCATATATTTACAATGGCTGCAGTATCTTGGAGTCATATAATTGCCGTTCGTGGCCTTCCCAACTGGCTTTCGACAAGCAAAGTGAATGGGGGAAAAACAGATTTGCTTAACAACCACACGATTCTCTTAACAACTGCAATCAGTCGTGAAATCTTACCGGTATGCCCAGGTTCGAGCGAGCCGGTAGCAGCGGCAGCGGGTGGTTTGGAGAACTGGTAGTGTTAGATCGCGCAGGTAAGAAGGAACGAGATGCAGGAACAGTCAGCTACCTTTATTGGATCCTTAGTGGAGGCAATACGAACTGCCGGCAGGCTGCAGGGAAACTGCTTATAAGGGATTCCTGATAGCCTGCTGGCCACTGACAGTGCTTTAAATTTCCCGCCGCTTAGTTCAGCCAATCAGCGGCAGGTATGCTAATTTGCTGCCATACGTGAGGACGTAACAGGTAGCGTCAGCAGTGCGAGGTTCCGCCCACCCGCCCGGACGTCGTTACTTCCTGATTTTTAACCCTCTGTGCATGTGCAAGGCCTTTCTGCGCATGCGCAGAGGGTAAAAAAAATTTGTACCTGGCGATAGCACGCACACTTCTGAACCGGTAGGGAAGGGAAGTACATTTCACCACTGACGGCAATGATTTGCTTAATAATCATGGCAAAAAAGTTTGTAAAACTTTAACTTTAACAACCTCCTTGTTTAGCAATGGAAATTCTGGTCCCAATTGCAGTTGTATGTCGAGGACTACCTGTACTAAACAGATACAGCTTCCACTTCCAAAGCCAGAAAGAAAATAGCCAAATTTCCATTGACTTGAGAAGCTGGGAGAAAAAAGGCAAAGGAAGAGAAAAGGATTCCGTGCTCTGCGGCAGGCAGATTTTCTGTATATTGTTATCCTGTGTCTACAACTTTAGTGCTAAAAATAAGATCGTGCTCACCAAGTTGGGTATCTGGGGAGACAAGCTTTGTTGCAGTGCATGATCAGACGTCTGACACATCATGATCTCAGTGTGTTCTCTGCATTTCAGATCAGCAGAAGTGAAGATCCTTATAGATTGGCTTTGAACCGTTTTGAGGAATTTGGGATCAGAAACGGTGATGATACAGGAATATGTAGTCTCATGGGAGCACGTGATATGACTGGAAGATGAACCAGAATATAGTATTCTGGCAAGATTGGGAGAAGTCACAGAAAGTAACACAGAGATGTGCAGAATGAAAGAAATTACTGAATATTTGTGTTGGGACTGCAAATTATTGCTTAGGGTAGCTCAGGAAGATGCACATTTATCCAGTCGTCAGATGTCCAGTTGGATTCATTTAACTTACCAAATTTGCAGATGATACTAAACCAGCAGGAATAGCTAACAAGAGAGGCTCAAGATGCAGATGGATCTTGACAAACTTGAACATTGGGCCCTATCTAACACAATGAAATTCAATGTAGAGAAATGTAAAGTCCTACACTTAGGTAAGAAAAACCAAAAGTACACATATAAACTGGGTGAAAGCAGGCTTAATAGCAGTGACTGTGAGAGGGATCTTGGAGTCTTAGTGGACAACCAATTAAATATGAGCCAGCAGTGTGCAGCGGCAGCCAAAAAAGCCAATACAATTCTAAATTGCATTAACAGAGGAATACAATCAAGATCAAGTGGGATACTAATGCAGTGGTGGGATTCAAGTAATTTAACAACCGGTTGTCTGCCCTAATTATTTCTTCCAACAGCCAGTTTACTAAACTACCTTGTATCTCTCTGTCTCTGTCCTGGCCGCTTCTCCATCCTTCACCATCCTCCTTACCTTCTCAGGTCAGGTGAAGAGTGACTGGGAGGGGAGGACGAGGGTCAGGGTCAGCCAGTGTTAGGATCACCTGACAGGGAGCCACAGCCGAGGGCCCAAAGAGCTGCATGTGGCTCCAGAGCCGCAGGTTGCTGACACCCGATTTAGTAATATAAATGAAAACTGCATGCTTCATGAAACTCTACTGCCTCCGTATGCTGATTACTGCAGTAGGTCATTAAAAGAACATGGCTGATTGCTTACTCTGCCGCTTTCTACAAGATGACCAGGTCCCATATGTCACTACAATACCTGTTTGCCATTTTACTTTACCTTTTAGAAATACCTGTTTACCTTTTAGAAACAATTCTTAGAAATGACCTGTGGTAGTTTTCTGCCTGCCTATAATTCCACCAATGATATTCAAACAAGCTCCATCTTGTCTTCTTTGCGGTTCCCAACTGCCAGATTAACCATATCCTGCTTGCCATGCCAAGAGCAAATGTTGTAACCTATTACCTATTACTTTCTCGTTATCCACTTCTCTGCTTCCCTAGGCTGTAATATTCCTTCTGTAATGTGTTTTTTTTTTCTTTCACACTAGAGGGAAAAGTAAACTCTCTAAGCAATAAATATGCTGCTCTTGCATAATATAAATTGGAATGCTTCAGCAAATTTTGACACACATACGCATAGATTTTGATTCAGGTCAGTTTGTGCAACAACATGAACAGTTAGAACCACAGAAGATTAATAGACAAAGCCACAGAATACAGAGAATGTTCAGCAGAAGGATGCATCCAAGGTCAGCGATGGAATGCAATGGAGCACTGGTTTTACATTGGACCATACTGTTTACTCATGTGTGCAGGCAGGCAGCTGTTATATCCAAACCCACACCAAAACCTAAGCCCCAGTTTCATTAGAACCAAAATAATTAGAAAAGTGTGCAATAGCATTTCAGAGTAAAACATTTCTAGTCTACTTACCGTATTTTCCTTTAAGGAAAAAATAATAATTTTAACAATGAAGAAGCGGTTATGCCAGGGGTGAAATCCAGCAGGTTCTGACAGGTTCTGGAGAAGCGGTAGCGGAAATTTTGAGTAGTTCAGAGAACCGGTAGCAAACATTTTGAGTAGTTTGAAGAATCGGAAAATACCACCTCTAGCTGGCCCCAGAGTAGGGTGGGAATGGAGATTTTGCAGTATCCTTCTCCTGCCACACCCATCAAGCCACGCCCACCAAGTCACACCATGCCCACTAAGCCACGCCCACAGAACCGGTAGTTTAAAAAAATGGATTTCACCACTGGGTTTTGCTATTAAGAAGTCACATAGTTAAAGGTTTGTTTAAATGATTTAATTAAAAGAATTAAAGAATTTAATTTAAAAAATTACACTTTTAGGCCATTGAACCAACCTTTTCCTTTAGCCCAGCATCTCTGTGCTAAAGGAAAAGAGATGCTCTTCAAAGCATCTCTGAAAAATGGCTGCTAACTACTTTAATGGTTGTGTAAGGGCTGAAAACAATGAGGTGCTAATTAGTAATTCTCAGGACAGGTATAACTGTTATGTAGTGTTCCCTATTTTCAATAGAATGGCACAGTTTTTGTTGCCTAAAAAAAAAGGAAAAGATCTACAATTTAAAACCTGGGGAGAGCAGGCAGGGACATAGACAGATGTGTGTTTCTGTGTTTGTGCATATTGTTCTTAATTTCTGCATTTTGTAATACACATACCATCTACATACATACATGTATGTATGACTTCTTGTCTACTTGTCTAGACAGATCTGTGAATTTGTAATGCTTCAATTGTTAGCTAGTTATAGAATGTGAGATTGAATATCTGGAGATCAGAGATTTATAGTAGTCTCTGGAATGAAATCTGACAGAAATGGTTATCTAAGGCCAGCTAGATCATTAGGACTAATGGAGAGGAAAATCAATAATATCCTAGTATTAAAAAGTTGATTTGTTCTCTTATTGGATAGGGAAAACGTTCATTTCACATGTCTAGATTCAAACACTTGATGATACTCTTTCTAATGGCCTGATGAGTTGACAAATAATATCCTTTTATTGGTTAATTTTTGACTGATAATCTCAAAAATAATTAAATAAGTAAATAATAATAAAAAATTTAATTAATTAATAATAATTAACTGAGAATTGGAAACAGCTGAACATCATCAATCTTCAAAATAGTTCCCAATTTCTGTTCCATAGGTATTGCTTTTTGGAATTCAGACTTGTTTCAGAAGAAGTCATGGGTGAATATAACGAATGCCTAGTTTATATGTTACAACCAGGAGTAAGCATCTAAAACAATGTATTGAATAGCAAAGTTATGGTTAAGGTTTGTAATATTTGTCAGAAAAAAATGGAGCAAACATTCATTAATTATACATACATGGTAAGAAACTATGTTTCATCAACAAGAAAGTTGATGAGCTGTGACATGCCTTGGTGGCATATTAAGTAGACTGGACATCTGGATTTGTAAATGCTGGCAGATGGACAGTGGTCTGTTGTAAGGAATGAATGTTTGTTGTTCATTGAATATTTGTTGAAAGAAGCGAGAATAACCTGTAAAAGAAAACAATGTCTCTGTCACTTTGTTATATGGAAGGGAGAGTTGAATATGTTAAAGGGAATTTTTAAAAAGTCAGTTCAACATAACAGGAATGAAGTATTTAAGAAACATGTGTAGTAAAACAAGAAAATTAAGGTCAGAATTTAAGGAGTGCTGAAGGAATGCAGAGGGAATACAAAATGGCTAATAGAAAGGCAGTAAGCATAATTTGATGATATAGAAACAATAAGGATTAAACTGTTAAACAAATAGATGAAAGAAGAGAGATTGGGTCAGGAAAAAGAGGAAGAATTGAAGGATTTCTGAAATAAGAGAACAATAATCAACGTATAAAGTAGGAATATGTACATCTGAAGGTGATGCAAACAAGGGTAGTTTCCAAGTATGTATAGCAAGGTATTGTCAATGGTTTTGATAAAACATACTTTCAGCTATGTTTCCTTTTCCTACATCATGTTTTTGGTCTTATTCATTTCTTCCTTTCTGCACCTGGCACTCTTTTGAAGACAACAAAGTCCATATTTTGGACAGAGAGGATCGCTGGTTTGAAAGAGGGGTCAAAGAGGCCATTTATGTCAAAATTGAACAGCCGTCTCTCAACAGAGGGGGAGAAATATGACATTATCTATCTCCAGCCTACAACACAGTCCTTTCAACAGTTCCAAGAAGGCTGCACACCAATTTGCACCACTCAGGTGACCCTGAGGACACAGATAAATCTCCAGGTGACCTTAACGACCCACTAAAAGAATGCAAATGACCAGCTCTCTGCAAGGAGTATAAATCCTTCCATTCCCCACCATCCAGTCAGAGCTGAAGAAACTTCTTGGATAAGAAGCGAAATGTCTTCAAAGAAAAAAACAGAAAATCCAGTTCCATCTTGAAAAAGGCACCTTTGGGATAACCAGAATCGCCATAGACACCTGGCATACTGCTGCTGTTCTCTAAAGAGAATAGTCTGACAGATGCACACAAGTATCCAAAATTATATCTATTGCTGCAGAATACATGCAGTTTAAAATACCACATGGAGGAAGGAAGGGACTATTCTTTCATTAAATCCATGATTGTCTAAAAAGCCAACTTGGCCATAGTATCTCATTTAAAAAACAAGAATGTTCTAGAAAAGTGAAAGAGGACTATAGATCCATCTGAAACCTTGAAAATTCCTGTTAGTCTTGATGGCAAATAGCAGAGATATCAGCTGCCACCTTATCGCTTGCTTGTGCTTCATTACTATTCAGTGACAGACTGCCATGTTGTGGCCTGTCGGCCGTGAGCCTCTCCAGCAGCTGAATGAGATGAGGAGGTGGCATGGGAGTCAGGGCCAGCATCAAGGCAATCTGACAGCTCCGAGGGGGAAGAGGGAGTGCAGCTGTCAGAGATAGAGACAGAGGCGGAGCCTGGGCAGTCCATCAGCTCTCAGATGGAGACTCAACAGCCCCTAGGTCTAGAGGTGGCTGATGACAAGGAGGAGGAACAGCTTGGTCCAGTGCAAAGATGCACAGAAGGCAGAGAAGAGAAGAGCAGTGGAAATTCGTGGGATGGTCCTTGGGGCGGAAGAGCCACTGCTACTAGCAAAGCCCCACCCTAGCTCTGGGGATAAAAGGCAGGGTGCGGAGATAAATAAGTGTGACAGATAACTATTCATCTCCTTGCCGGACAGACTTGTTGTCCTGCTATGAGAGAGAGAGAGAGACTTTTTGCTGGGGCTGCTGGGGCTCCTAATAAAGGGAACAATTAAGTAACTACAGAAGGTTTGTTGTGTTTGGGAGTTGGATGGTACCTTGGAGGTCTTCTAGTCCACCTCCCTGCTTAGGCAGGATACCCTACCCCACTTCTGACAAATGGTTATCTAACATCTTCTTTAAAACTTCCAGTGTTGGAGCATTCACTACTTCTGGAGGCAAGTTGTTCCA
>JANHFT010001729.1:16728-32707 GCA_032467955.1 Pseudoxenodon macrops
CTGGCATTAATATACTGCCATAATGTACATTTCTCCAATTCTTTGCTATTTCTATGGGTCAGGCACACATGCACAGAGATACACAGCAAACAGTGTATATCATCTGTACTGTTTGCTGTTTGCTAGGAGGCAAATTGCTGGGCGGCAGAGGCAGATTTTTTTCTTGTTTTCCTCCCCAAAAGTTAGGTGTGTCTTATACTCCGAAAAATATGGTAATTGCATTTTTACAAATAGATTAAAAAACAAAAGCTGAATGGCTGAAAAAGGAAAATAGTTTTTCATATTACTACTGCTTAACTGAAATATCTTGCAGTTGCCTAGAGTTCACATATTTTTAAAAAAAAACATTTAAAATAAATTATTTTTAAGATGTAAAACTTTCTTGTCATACTGGAAGAGAAAGAGTTCAAGGCAGATTTGACTTGTTTCTCTCAAGACAGAGCTATTTGCGGTCTATGTGCGAGAAGATCTAAAAACTTTGCTTCTGTTTAATTAACCATAGTTTAGCATCATCCCTAATAGATGGCAAGTTTTAGATAGCTTTAATTATGGTTTACATAAATATGCCACCTCTGGCTTAAATTTTATCTTCTTTTCAATCTCACACTTGGAATTTCAAAATTAGAACAGTTTCCTTGATAACGTGGTCCTCTGAATTTGAGCTGACATGAAAAAAGTCAATTTGTTTGATCTGCTTACTGAACCACATCTAAATGTGCTCAAATTAACTCAATTAAAACAGGTAAGTTCAGTGAGTTAGGTAAAATCAAAATGCACAGCAGAAATTAAGAATGCATGGAATGAAACAAATTTCTGTTCAGTTTGAACATAGAATCTAATCAAAGTTCTTTGAGAGCTATTTTTGGTAGCAGCATATGAAGTTCAGGATCACAACATATGTAAATAAAAGGAACCAGAATGGTAACTACTGGTAGATATCACAAAATTATTTGATCTACAGCTGACGCTATCTTCCCCCTCCACCACCTACCTCCAAAATACAATTGGCATGCTCAAAGTATCAAACACTGACATTATCTATCTTTTGTAAATTGATTGGGTGTGGAATTAACTCTGTTTCATTTAATGAAAGAGCTTGGAATTCAATTCATTTTCTTCCCCCCTCCCCCAAAAGATGTTCAATATAAAATCAGTAGAAAGGCACATAGAGTGTGGCCTTCAGGTATTGGCCTGTCAAGTATTTCATCCTATCATGTAATCTGTGTACTAAATTATTATTTATTTTACATTTTTTTTAAATTTTGTTTTGAATTGTTTGATTCTAGGGACAGGAGAAGCATGATGGAGAAGGAAAGTTTTTCCAGGAATTTCTTTGAAGCCATAGGATTAGCACTATAATCTACTGGCATTTTCATATTTATCTGTATTAGATAAGTACAGGACAAAAGAGTGATATTGAGGAGGAAAAGAAAGAATTATAAAACCTCCTTCTATGAGGTCTAGCCTGCACTGAAAATGGTTGTCATTATGTAACTAAACAATATTACAAAAACTAAACTAAAAGGAGATGCTATTAGATTTGTAAAAATATGTCCTAGAAGGAGGTTATTTTTTTAAATACTATTTTAGAAATCCAGCGTGTTTTAATGACTGCTATAATTACTCATTTGATTTCACTTTAGAAACTTTGTTATTTAAAATAAAATGATTTTTTCCCCAAAGGTATCTCAGATTTAAAAAGGGGGGAATAGCTAATAATGGAACATCATTAGACAAAGTGTTTCTTTAAAAAATCTAAAACTGTCTTAATATTAAAATAGCAAAAAATATTTCTGGACAAAGAGACTCTATAAAATCATAATATCACAGTGGGAAGGGGGGGAAAGGGGAAAACATTAAATTAAAACCATTCTTTCTTTATCCAAACCAGATACAATGATAATTAAAAGTAAGAGTTTATCTAAAAGAAAATGGAAAACCAAATGTATTTTCTGAGAATTTAGTAACTTGGGGACGGGGTTATATGTACCCATCCATTTGGTTATTCTCGTTGGACAATTTTGAGAGACAAGCTTCCTGCAAGAAGTCTTAAAGATCAGATACATTCATATGAATGTTCTTTAAATACTATGACGCCCTGCCAAGAAAAAAAAATCTAATCCAGATTGATTGGAAGTAAATAGGCTTGCATTTTGCAATGGTGAGTGGATGAACACATGATATTTATTTATTTAATCCAATTTTGACCCTTTAATGAGTCTAAACAGCTTAGAAATAAAAAGAGGATAACAATGCACATAAAAAAACTGGATCAATTTAAAAAACAATATTAGAGATTCTACAACCAGTTTATCCCAAAGCTTGAAGGAACAACCATTTTTTAAAAAGGGGCGGTACCTTTATGTATCTTGGGAGAGGGGGAAGGAATATTCCAGAGGGAAGATGCTACAACAGAAAAGGCATGTTTCCTGGGTTACATTAATGACCTTGATCAATGGGACCTGAAATGCAGCCACTGTGCTTGATTTCACTGGATAAGAGGGAAAAGAAATAAGCAGTCCCTCATATAATGACTTCTTATGCAGATAAGAGTTTTCACCAGCACCTTGAATTGTACCCAAAAGTCAACTGGTAACCGATGCAATTCACAAAGCAGTAGAGTCATGTGTGGTGTGATGTAATGTGATAACTCTACCACTGCCCTCTATATATCCCCATATAGAGTCCCTTGTATGTATGTGCCTTCAAATAATGTTGACTCCTGCTTGGAGAAATCCCTATAGTTTTGTAGCAAGATTTCAGCAGTGGTTTGCCATTGTCTGCTTCCTAGAGTTGAGAGAGAGTGGCTGATCCAAGGTCATTGGTGATTTTATGTTAAAAACAGGAAGAGAGATTATGATTTCCTGGTCTAGCTTGATGCCTCAACCACTACATCAAATGACTTTCTAAAGTGCATTATACTAATCCAAATATGAGGTGTCTAGAATACTTGACTGTGTGAATGGCTTCCACTTCTAGGACTGGGCACAACTGTCACATTAGATTAACCTCTTGGCCAAATCTGCTACCTGTTTTTCAAGAAGAGCTGTGAGTCCAAAACAAATTGTAGACTAAACATAAACCTTGATTGAAGAATTGCAACTTTGTTGAAAATTAACAATGGAATAACCCTAGAATCAGCAAGACAAATAAACATAGTCACTGGATCTTGTCAGCACTGATCCAGAGTCTACTCCTCTCCATCAGTCCCTACCCATAGTTGTTCATTATGCAGCCACTGACCAATGTGGGCCTCTGTAGTAACAGTTTTTTCCCATTCCTGCATTGCAACTGAGAATTTAGTAGGTTCTGAATAACCTAAGTCAAATTATCTCTTTCCAGGGAAGGCAGTTGATGAAGCAGCAACATTGATAAAAGGCATTCTAAGGAGAAAGCAAGATTTATGAGCAACACCACATTATAAACCCGATTCTTCATAACTAAAGGCCATATCTTTTATTGGCTGCTTACATTTGTTTTTCCGATGTTTATGTTCCATTTTATTGTCCTTTGGTAAGATTTTTATATTTGAAGGAAGCTGCCTTATATTTAATAACCACTCCAACTATGGTCATTAACTATCGTGACATTCTGTTCAAGAGAAGCCACAGCTGGCAGAACAGACAGACCTCCAGGAAAGAAAAGGAAAGAAAGGGCAAGAAATCAAATAAGGGCATCTCATGAATGTATATGAGCATATTGAATTTTATAAAAAGGTTTTAATAAATTTCATGGCCATTGGTGACCTCAGGAACATAATGTATTTTTCCAAACTTGAAGGTTCTCCCCTCCCCTTATTTTCGGTGAATGAGGTCGCAGAAAGAATAACAGCCCCATTTCCCCCAATGTTGAGATTGGCTCTGAATTATTACTGACCTTCAAAGGGTTTGTATCAGAAAGTATAGGAATCAGGCTTTTCTCAGACCAGATGAAAGGATAGAGAGGTTTTTTATGAGGATAGTTTGGTCCATATCTGATGTGATCTGATGTGAGCTGCTCAGAATTATTTAAGATGCAAATCTTTTAAATAAAATAAAATAAAATAAAATAAAAATACAATATCCCTTGTTGGGCCTTTAGGAGAAAACAATGCCCTAATTTATCCTTGAGTTGGTAGGAAGAAATGGTATCCAAGCCATTTGATGAGAGCAGGTGAATTTGTGGAGTACTGGATTACTTCCTTGGCTGGCAGAAGATGCTGAACATGTAAACTAAATCATCCCAGCACCCTGGATCGCTTTTCATTCATGTGGTTGTGTATTTAGAGATGTTATTGTGACTTCCTAGTCCAGAGACTGGCATGAATGGTGTTAAGTCCTCGACTTATGATGGCGCCAAAAGGCCCTACCAACAGCAGGTTGCGCCTGATTGGCTAAGGCGCGAGCAGCTGGCAAGCAGGAAAAGAAAGCCCTGTTATTGGTTCAGCCATTTGACAGGTCCTATACAAAGGAGCTGTCATCCAGCACTTTTTGTCTTTTCTGTTTCTGAGTTGCCTTGTTCTGACTATTAGCACTAAAGGTTGTTTTTCACTGCCAACCTGCCTAGCCTCCGTTCCTGCCACATGGGTTCTCCCTAAGAACACTGGTGACGAGGATGGGATAGGACTGAGGTAACGGCCAGCTGAAGTCACTGACAGAGCTGATTGAAGCGGAACTGAGCACGACCTCTGGTCACTAGCCAGGCGATGAGAAGTCACAGCAAGGCAACTCTACAAGCCACACATCCTTACAGGATGGCTACCTTGCCCGCATTCGCACCCTTTTAACTGGCCACTGAGACTTGGGATGATTACCTCGCACAGTTCGAGTGTGTCCTACAAGCCAACGATTTCACAGAGCTGTCAAGCACTCGCAAAAGAGGCTATTTCCTCAGCTCCTGTGGCCCTGACTGCCCCTTAGCCAGTGTACACCATGCCTCGGGAGACCATCCTGGAGAAACTGAAGAACCACTATTCTCCAGCTCCTTCTCACATCACTTGAAGGCACGTGTTCCATCAGCAGACACAGAAAGAAGGGGAATCTATTATTGAATACATGGCCGCCCTTCAGACAGCTGCCCTGAACTGCGATTTCTGCAAGTTGCACAATCTCTTACTAGATCAACTTGTCTGTGGGGTGAGAGACCTGCAGCTTCAATGTCGGTTGCTGGCTTGCACCAAACTGAATCTCCAGACAGCACTTGATGAAGCAAGGGCTTCCAAAATGTCTGACAAGTCAGCCACGGAGATTCAACGATTCCAGCCATCAGCCACCCCATTCAGCAGAAGCCAAGCTGTATACCATGAGAAATCATAACGATGACCCCTCAGATGAGGAGGAGGATGTGAGTCGCCTCAAGACAATAAAAAAGAAATGGACTCCAGTCACCAAATAGCCTCAGGCAAGCTACCTGGGCTGTGGCGGGAACCATAGCAGGCTTGACTGCAGGTTCAAAACTGCCATTTGCCACTGCTGCAGCAAGAAAGGGCACCTGTCACGCATCTGCAGAGCTGCCATGCCCTCCTCTGAGGCACAAGCTGAACCCGTTTTTTTCAGATGCCGACCTCAAAACCTCAGAAGACCACAAAACCACAGGGAGGATTGCTTTGCCATCTCCCAGGACACCTGTCCTCGACGTATAGCCATCAGTCAAGCAACAGTGGTATCGACCTCTAGCAAACTTTACCTCACGGTAAAGTTAGAAGTGGTGCCAGTCAAGATGGAGGTGAACACCAGCTCATCCAAGTCCCTCATCTCTCAGGCCACTATGCAGCAACTATCACCAGCTCTAGTCAATCATCACCTCAAGCCATGCCCAATAAGACTCAAAACTACCAGGGCAAGTCTATCCCCATTGTGGTCTGTGGCAACTTCCACATAAACTGGGGAGAATTCTCTGGCCTCCTCCCACTGATCGTGGTGACTGGCCATCTACCCAGCCTCTTGGGCCTTGGCTGCTTCCAGGCACTTGGCCTCAACACATCCGGCATCCATACCACAGCCACTGACGACTTCAGCAAGCTGACCACCAAGTTTGCAGACGTTTTGGACGACGGCCTTGGTAAATATATGGGGAGCTCCATTTCTTTTAATTTGGACCCTCAGGTAGCGCCAATCCGCATGAAACCTTGAAGAGTGCCGTTTGCGCTCTGCCCCAAGGTAGACAAGGAGCTGGACAATCTCATTGCCCAGGGGGTGTTAGAAGCAGTTAACCATTCCCCATGGGAGACTCCCATAGTAATTCCCATTAAGCAGGATGGGTCAATCAGGATCTGCACAGACTTCAAGGGCACCATCAACAAGACCTTATAGGCCAACCCCTAACCTGTGCTTGTGGTGCAACATCGCATTAGGTGAGGGAAGCCTGTTCGCCAAGCTGGATTTGGCACAGGCTTACCAGCAGCTCCCGGTGAATGAAGCCACTGCTTTGGCCCAGACAATTGTCACCCACCGGTGAGCATTTAAGTGCAAGCATCTCCAATTCAGAGACAGTGTTGCCCCAGGCATCTTTCAGAGTCTGATGGAGCGGCTGCTCCAGGGTTTGAGGGGGTGGTTCCATATTTTGACAATGTATTAATTGCAGCCACCTCCCAAGGGGACCTAATGAGGAAATTGAGGGCTATTCTGCAATGTTTCAGGGAAGTAGGAGTGAAATTAAAGAAGGAGAAGTGCAGAATAGGGGTCCCTATGGTTGAATTCCTGGGGTTCCTCATAGACTCTGAGGGAATCCACCCTACCCCCTCTAAGGTGGAGGCCATTAAACGGGCCCCTACACCTTCCTAAAAATCTGAACTACAGGTATTCCTGAGGCTACTTAACTTTTACGCCATTGTTTTGCCCCACAAGGCTTCCCTAGCTGAGCCTTTGCACCACCTTTTGGATGCTGAGGTGCCCTGGCATTGGGGACCCCAGGAATCTAAGGCTTTCACAGCAATCAATGATGTTTTGATCTCCAACACAGTCTTAGTTCAATATTCGATCAGCCAGCCTATCTCCCTGGCCTGTGATGCCTCTCCCTATGGGGTAGGGGCTGTTCTCAGCCACATCCTGCCCAATGGAACCTAGGCACCCATTGCCTATTACTCGAGGACGCTATCAGCAGCTGAAAGGAATTACAGCCAGCTTGATAGAGAGGCCCTGGCCATCGTAGCTGGAATCAAGAAATTCCATGACTACCTCTATGGCTGATCGTTTCACTTAGTGATGGACCATAAGCCGCTCTTAGGATTGTTGGCTGGCGACCACCAAACGTCCCAAATCCTGTCCCCGTGAATGGTGCGGTGGACTAGGTTTTTAGCAGTCTATTCCTATCACCTGCACCATTGGCCCGGCAAGGATTTGGGAGACACAGACCAGTCCCACTGATAGATCCAGCTCCCGCTGCCTCTGTCCTTCTAGTAGAGGAACTGAAACCTCCAGTCTCAGCTGCTGACATTGCCGCTTTCTCAGTGACTGACCCCGTCCTTGCCCAAGTTCTAGACTGGATGCATAGGGGTTGGCCTAGTGGCCAGTGTCACCCAAGGTCCAACCCTACTATTTGAGACAGCACAAATTATCCGTGTAGAAGGGTTGTCTCTTCTGGAGAAACAAGGTGATCGCTCCCCAGGCCCTAAGGGTACCTATCCTAGAATGCCTGCACACGGTCCACCCGGGCATTGTGCACATAAAATCCCTGGGGTGCAGCTATGTGTGGTGGTCCAAGCTAAACCAGGACATTGAAGCCTGGGTATCCGGGTGTCAGATATGCCAGCAGTCCAGGGCAGTGCCTCCGGCAGCTCCTGTCAGAGAATGGGACACACCAAGGACACCCTGGTGGCATGTCCATCTGGACTTCGCAGGGCCATTCCACAGCAAGACATTCCTGGTCATGATAGATGCCTACTCCAAGTGGGTAGAGCTAGCCCTAATGTCTACCAGCTCGGAAGCTGTTATAAGGGTACTAGAAGGCTATTCATGACCCATGGGCTACCTGATACAATAGTATCATATAACAAGCCACAGTTCACTTCGGCACCCTTTCAGATGTTTTTGGCCACTCAAGGCATTTGCCAGGCCACCACGGTGCTGTTCCACTCGGCGGCCAATGGATTGGCGAAACGAGCCATTAGATCAGCTAAGGAAAATGTAGGCTGCCTTGGGCCAGGAAACTGGCATGGTAAAAATTGCCAATACCTATTGGTACAACATGCCACCCCATGTCAAGCCACTGGGCAGAGCCCTGCCGAGACACTGATGGGCCGCTGACTTCGTACACCACTGGACAGAATGCAGCCCAACTATGGCAATGAACAAACCATAGACAATAGACACGCTAGGGCCTTCATGGTTGGGGACCCTGTCTACGCACAGAATTATGGGGACAATACCAAGTGGCTACCGGGGCACATCACACATCTAATGGGACCCTACACTTATAGGGTCGAACTCACAGCCAATCATGGTACCAGCACATCAACCAACTAAGACGCCAAGTACCAGATGCGACTAATCAACAACCGATGCCGGGCCAGGCCTGCTCTGACGCTGGCAAGGGCTCCAGGGACTGACTGGCCCAGCCAGAGAAACTCCAGCCTCCCTCCCCCAAAGCATTCTCGACGGCAGACTTACTTGGTGGACCTGAGGCTCCAACGCTGAATCATCCCCTCCTTGAGTTTGAAGAAAACTTGCAGGTAGTTGCAGAGAACTTTCACGCAGCTCCTCCCTCTTTGGCTGCTGCCCCAGAACTGAGACGATCTGGACGGAGCCGATGTTGACCAGCGTACCTCTCTGACTCTTACGACGACACCAAAAGGCCCTGCCAACAGCAGGTCGCACCTGATTGACTAAGGCATGATCAGCTAGCAAGCGGGAAAAGAAAGCCCTGTTATTGGTTCCACCGTTTGACAGCTCCTATATAAAGGAGCTATCATCCAGCACTTTTTGTCTTTGCTGTTTCTGAGTTGCCTTGTTCTGACTATTAGCAATAAAGGTTGTTTTTCACTGCCAACCTACCTAGCCTCCGTTCCTGCCACACGGATTCTCCCTACAGAACAAATGGGGTTGGAGAGGATGGAATGGGGAGGGCAAAGGTAGGCCAGAACATCTCTGTGATGATGGGTATAGGGAGTTATGGTGGGAAGTGAGGACTGGGCTGTTTTCAGAGAACAAGGCCCTAAGTCTTATACTAGTGCTACAGTACTTTATCTGTTGGATAAAGTTGCTTGGATTGGCTTCAGGTTGGACTCTGTCCTCTAGAAATGAAATGAACAGAGACATCCAGTAAATCTGAAATATTACCATATTTATGTTGAATAAAGCAGGATCAAAGATCAACTGCATTTTTAACACTTGATTTAAGACAATTTTCCATTACTTGGACAAAATGTTACCTCCAATGCCTTAGTCTATTTAAAAAGGTACATATCTAAAAAGATTAATCCTGTGACTTTAAGTCTCATAATATTTGGTATTCACTTCTAATAAGCTAGACCTCTCTGAAGCTGACATCTGCAGGTCCAAACTGACATGCCAATAGATGTTCTAATTATAAATAATGCATGTAATACTTATCTTTTAAACCATAGAAAGTTATTTAAAACTCATAATTATAATTCAATAATTGTAAGGTAAAAAAAAAATCCCAACAGCCTTCCAAAACTTTGATGCAGCTATTTTTCCTTTCTATCAGTTTTAATATTTCATGTCAATTTATCATGGGCAGAAAGGATCAAAATAGAATTTTCCAGAAATAGCATATCACAGTGACAGAGGTTATGTCTAATTTATTATATTTGGAGTCCACAACAGTTCAATTAAGAAGGCTATGTGTGAATATTCCAAAAAGTTTCAGGAAGAAGGTTATAAATTGAGTGAAACCATCCAAATTATGGTGATAGACAGAAGACATGCATAATGGTATTATATAACAAGACCTGAAAGACAAGGTTAGGAATAAATGATCTACAGTGGTACCTTGGTACTCAACTGTTTTGAAATGCATCAAATATGGTACTCAATGTATTTTGATGTGAAAATTTTGTCCCAGTAATAATCATTTGTTTTGCCACACTAACTTTGCAACACACAGTTAGAACCTGTCAGTGTCAACTGCTTTGTGACTCAGTACATTATTCCTTATGAGAAAAAATTGTTTGGTACTCATTGGGTAGGTATTCACCACGTCTCCTGGAATCAATTAATGATGAGTATCGTGGTATCTTCATTAATTGTACATGGTTGCTAAGAGCCAACAATAACTTGATATACAATTAAGAAAAAACCCATTATTGAAGAAAAAAGCTGATAAAAAGCACTATACCAGTAATGTGTACCACAAATGATTTTTCAGCAAGTTCTATTGTTGTTATTATAGCCATAAATTTCCAACCTGCCTTAAAGTGTGCTTTGTATGAATGGACTCCTTTGGCTGAAAGAAAGCTTAGAGACACGATGGTTGGTCTACTAACAGAAATATCAGCATAGGTTATTTGCCAGCTAATATTTGTGCTTTAGTTACATATCCAGAGCTGAAATCGTCTTAGTGCTATAGAGGTGACTAACCAGTCAGCACATAAAGATGAACTATTTCTTCCTCAAACTAATAAAGTTATTTTAAAGTCCAGTTTTACAATTGGATATGATTCATAAGATCAACAACTAGAACTACTGCAACTACACATTTTACACATTCCTGATTGGAGAAAGAGCATACTTCAGACAATTAGTGCCCACTCTTCATTAAGATTCCATATGTCTCTCATTATACAAGTGTCATTAAACACAGAGCTGGTGTAGCTGCATATACAAACCCTTGTAAAGCAGATCAGCAAATTGTAGCTTCTGCTGAGAGGAACAAATGCTTGGGCAGGAAGAAATATTTGTCATGGTGTTAATATCCTAAACAAGTTATATGAAACCTGAAGCACATCTTAATGATTTTTCAAATGTGGTCAGCCTGTCCTAAGTTCACATTCAGGCATTAGCCTGCTGGTCAACAAGCAATGAAAAGAACTAAAAAGATAAGAATCAGAATGATTACTACAGGCAAAATGGGATGAATTATGTCTATTTATCTTCTAAAAATTGTGCAAGATATTAAGAATAGCAGTATTGGACTTAAAGTAGTGAGTCTGCAGACTAGGTTGACCTTGGCAGTTGTGGCCAATAAAGCACAAGCAAGACTTGCTTAGCAATTCAACCATTCCCTTATTTTTCTGCTAGTTCATAGGTAAATGTTAGCAACTGACTCATGCAGATTTACTGCAGAGTCAATTTGGCAACCAAGGATAGGAATAGGATTGATTTGTTTCTTTATGTAAAGTTATATTACACTTTTTTGTTCATAGGAAAGAATTTTTCTTTAGCTAATGACCTAAAAGAAAACTTAAACAAATATAAATGCTCAACATTAGCACATTGGGACCATATGTGGCCCCTAAATTGCAGGTTCTGTGAGATAATCTGATGAAGGCTGATGAATAGGCAGGTCTGTTAAAAGAACGGAGAGACAGAGAGACATTTGGAAGTGATTGAGAAAGTGAAGAAAGAATCATGATCTTTCAACACTGAAAAGTTTATTCCTGTAATAGGACAGTATAGAAGGGGGATGTGGCTTCTCAATATCTTTCCAGAAACAGGCTGGTTTGGTCTGTCCAGCTGTACAGGTATCACAAATCAGAATAGAGTTGGAAGGAACCTTGGAGGCCTTTTAGGCCAACTCCTGCTCAAGCATAAGACTCTATCAGTGGTGAAATCCAATTTGTTTTACTATTGGTTCTGTGGGTGTGGCTTGGTGGGCACGGCTTGATGGGCATGGCAGGTGAAAGATACTGCTAAATCTCCATTCCCACCCCACTCCAGGCAAAGGATACTGCAAAATCCCCATTCCCACCCTACTCTGGGGCCAGTCAGAGGTGGTATTTGTTGGTTCTCCAAACTAATCTCCAGAACCTATCAGAACCTGCTGGATTTCACCCCTGGATCCTATACCATTTCAGATAGCTGGCTGTCCAGTCTTTTATTAAAAACCTTCAGCAATGAAGCACCTATACAACTTCTGAAGGCAAGCTGTTCCACTAGTTAATTCTCCTCACTGTTAGGAAGTTTCTCCTTAATTCCACATTGCTTCTCTCCTTGTTTAGTTTCCACCCATTGTTCCTTGTCTTGTCTTATGGTGCTTTGGGAAATAAGTTGTCCCCACCTCTTCCTTGTGATAGTCCTCAAATACTTCTTTTCATGTAGATTAATACCATTAAGGACTACTAATTGAATATGGTTTGCCAGCCAGTTACAAAACCATTTGGTGGTGATGCTGTCTATCCTGCATTTTTCTAGTTTACTAAGAAATAGGTTGTGGTCTACTTTGTCAAATGCCTTGGTGAAGTCTAAGTATACTATGTCCACAGCATTTTGCTGGTCTATAACTTAGTCATTCTGTTAAAGAATGAGATAAAATTGGTTTGGCATGATCTGTCAAACCAATCTTATTTCATTCTTTGACACAGTGATTAAATTAGTAGACCTGATTAGTAGGGTAATTTTTTTATCAAACTCTTTAGGAAGAATAGGAGTTGCAGAACGCAGTGGTTCCAGAACCAGTTTAAGCAGATTGATTCAGTTACCTTCGTGTAACAAAGAGCCTTCTCTCATACTTTCAGTTTCTCAGAACATAGGAGTCTACAATTGTAATATAGTAAAATACCCTTTTCTCATCATGATGGTACTATATCTCCCCTATCAGAACAGTTTTCATATTTTTCTAACTATCAAACATCTCATTGGGTGGATCTGTTTGGCAAGTGTGATTACTGGGAAATGCAACTCTTTCTGTTTTTCCCTGGAGTAAAGATGGCAAACACAAATAGGCTGTAGCATAGTATAATGTGTTTAGCAGTTTGTCTCACTGAAACAACAGGTTGTCTATTCTTGCCTCTGGGAATCCAGTCCAATTTTTAACCCTCTTTATTGCTCTCAGAAAACTTCAAAGACTTTTGATGATTACAGAAAAGACAAAATGAATTTGAATTTTGGAGGGAAGATATATCTGTTCCAAAAAAGAAATCATAGCAATGGCATAAATATAGAGTGGTAGCTGATTTGGAGGCTACAATCACATAGTGCGTTGCCAAAGTGTGTCTATGTTTAGCATTGAACTCTATCGTTATTGGAGGAGAGAGTCCACCTGAAAGTCTTGAATAACAGAATAACAGAATAGGAAGGGACATTGGAGGTCTTCTAGCCCAACCCTCACTCAAGTAAGAAATCCTACACCATTTCAGACAAATGATTGTCCAATCTGTTCTTAAAAATCTCTAGGGTTGGAATACCCACAACTTCTGAAGACAACTCATTCCACTCGTTAATTGTTCTGTCAGGACACTTCTCCTAAGTTTTAGATGTACTGCTATTTAGACTCCCAAAAGCTGAAGGAATTATTAGGACAGGAGTGCTTTGTAAATGAGCCAAGTTTATTATTATTTTAACTGTTTGAGAGAATGGGATTTAAAAAGTAAAATGGTGCCTTAAGCATTCCAGGTGCTTCAGATGCCCATTTTAGCCTTTAAACTCCCTCTCTACTTTCGGAGTGTAGCACACAAAGTCAGCAACAGTTGTGTTCCTGGATTAAAACGATTCCTGTTGACTGAGATTGAAATACATTTAGTAACAAAACACAAACAAGCAATTATATGACTGCCCACAGTTGCTTATTTCTGAGATGGATGGTTATACAAATTGGAGAAATTAAATAAAAACTGAATATGACTATTTGGCAAGTTTTCTTTTGATTGTTGTTCTTGCAAATTGAAAATTATAATTGATTCCATAAAATAAATGTTTTACTGGAATTATATCAGCTAAATACCTTTAATGCATTTTTAGAATGTTTTGGCTGTCTTCATTATGTACTTCCTGTATTAGATTGCAATATAGTGCCTAATTAATAAAGGACAGAATTCAGATTAATGTTTTCCTTAATTTCTAAGGCTGGCATGGCTTTTCACCTTTGCATGCTTGTTCAGTACTAGTATGGAATTTGTAAGACAGAAGAATTTAGGGTTTCATAAGGAATTTAGTCTTAATAAGGAAATTTAGCCTTAGCCAAACAGACTTCATTATTAGAAAGCAAGGTTAACGGAAAGAGCACAGAAAAGATAAGAAAAATTACATGGGTATAATGGCAACAGGTGCAAGGCTGAAGTTCAGGTAAACACCATGCTGAGCAACAGCTCTTGAACTAACAAAACTTCAGGAGCAGAGGTGGGTTCTAAATCTTCTTACTTTCGGTTTGCTCAGAGGCGTGCTGCGGCACTGCGCACGCATGCACAGTGCTTTAAAAAAGCTTCTGCATATGCACAGAAGCAAAATACAAGATTTTGCACCTATGGCACTGCCGAAAGAACTGGCTTGGGGGTATGGCAGGCCTGGGTCACTAATGGTTCTACCGAACCAGATCGGTAAGTTACTAACAGTTCAGTAGAACTGGACTGAACTATTAGGAACCCACCTCTGTTCAGGAATATATACACTGCCCAGACCATTTTTGGATCATAAGCCAGCCTTTCTCCCCCACTTCCCCAAAAAAAACTTTCTAAAGTACACTTTCTTTCCTATTTATTCTATTTCAGCTGCCTGCTGTTTTCCAGACCATCATTTCAGTTATTTTCAAAGGATTCTGTTTGAGGTTTTAAAAACTCTTATGCCAATTCATACATTAGCCACTCTTTCTGTATCCTATGAGAGTCATTACCCGTGGGAATATTTCTGTATCTTCTCTTCAATCAGGTCTAATTCTCAGAGGCTGCTTGGACAAGTCCCTTCAGTTTTCTTAATAATTTTTTTTCAGAAGAGGTTTGTCATTGCCTCCTTCCAAGGGCTGAGCGAAAGCAACTGGCTTACCCAGGACTAGAAGTTACAATCTTCTAGTTTCTAGAATGATGCCTTAATCACTACTAGCTCTTGTGATATCTAAACTAAAACCTATTCTCAAAATGCATGACAAAAAGCACGAAGACATGGCAAAAGGTTTTAGCCATACAATACAATTTACCCTTACAAAAGCTTATAAGCTACTGTATATAAACAAATTTATATTCACATCCATGTAAGTGTTCATGTAGCATACAAAGCAGACCTCTTGACATTTCACATTCTAGCAAGATTAATTTTGAATTGCTAATAACATATAATTTTCAGCATGTTTCATTTTAATTCTGTCTACCTGTCTGTGTATCTATTTCTCTGTCAAAGTAAGTCACAACCACAGTATGTGATGTGATTGTAAAATCAATAAATAAAGTAAGATCACAATCACCACCATTCATGCCTAAAACAGTACACAAGCAGGAAAAGATCTGAGAAAGGATAATTTCAGAGTGAAGAAGTTGTATTTACCAGAAGTTGAATTTAACTTTCAGAGAATAGTCATATGTTTTTATAAGATGTTACGTTACTTTCTACACCTGTTCATAGTTGAATCTGATCTAACTATAATAAATAGTCACTTCACCTTTTATGTCACTGTCTCATTCTAAATGAACCGCACAATAAATTTAGAAACTCAAGAAAACCAAGTTTTCCTGTGTTTTGTTTCTCAAAAATTTGTATCAGGGAGAAGTGGTATATTTCAATCCAATATATAATTTTATGTGCGAAATAGGTCGTTGGAAAGGAAGTAACTCTATAATTTGTGAAAAATTTCAAGGGGCAACTTAGCATGAATTGATTGTTTGCCTTTATATAGCAAATTTATTGGGCAAAAGGAACCAAATAAACTAGAGTGCCAACTAGCTATTTCTCTAGATCTCAAAATGCATTTCTGAATACTCCGCACTTCTTAATGATCACATTCTTCAGGTACAGTATTTGTGAATTCAATGCTTTAAGATGGATACGTATCATAAAATGATTATTTTTGTTGTGTTCTACCTAATCCCTTGCATCCTGTGACCTGGAGGGGGGATTACTGTATCTACATCTACATGGAAGTGTATGCCCGTCGCTGGTTGGCTAACTAGCGACGGAGG
>JANHFT010001729.1:141169-153336 GCA_032467955.1 Pseudoxenodon macrops
TTACGTGTTGCACCTTATCATTCTTGACAAATGTTTCTTGTATTTTTATGTATACTGAGAGCATATGCACCAAAGACGTGGCCAATAAATAATTCTATTCTATTCTATTCTATTCTATTCTATTCTATTCTATTGAGTCTAGGTGATAAAGCATTCTCATTCTCTATTCAATTAAGAAATAAAACTGTCTAGAACTATTTATTTTAAGTAAACCTGGAAATCTAATATTTTATGTCTTTTCTCTGAAAGGTTATTTCAGTTTGATATATAAGAGGAAATAGTAAAATATAATGCAATTACCTTTGGATGATGACACAAAATGGCACAAAATGCCCTTAATTCTTGACATCTAAAGCTCTAAAAATAAAATTGGTCTGACTAAATGCCTAGTTTACTTCTTCCCTTATTAAAGAGATTGGCCACTTTTTTACAGTGATTGACTGCCAAATGAAAGATCAGAGTTCATCAAATAATAGTTACTATCAAAAATTTAAAAAAAAATCTAATTCCATTGCAAATTAACCTTGATATTTTCATCAAGAGGAGGCTCCAGAATTACTAAAGCGGCTTTAGCATTGAAGGTGGGGGGGACCTGTATGCTTAGGATAAGGCACAGTTAAGTGCCCTGTGTCTTTTGCTGTTTTGCTTTCTGCACAAATGGGAAAGGTGAAACATGGTATTTTCTACTGAAGAGCTGTGAATTTAACTTCAGTCTCTGCTAAGGAAATTGGGGAGGTGGGTTTTTTAGCAACATGGCACAGTGCTCAACAACAGGCAAACCTAAGAAAATGTACTGTACATTCTGATATCTTACTTTCCTGTGGCCAATGGTGCACTTTCCAAGACATTTGATATGCAAAAGATACAGGAGCCTTATATCCTCTTTATTTTTAGCAGTGTTCCAATATATCCTGGGCTGCCACAAAGAAGAGGAAATCAAGCTATTCTCCAAAGCACCTGAGGTTAGGACAAGAAGTAGTGGATGGAAACTAACCAAGGAGAGAAGCAACTTAAGGAGAAATTTCCTAACAGTTAGAACAATTAATCGGTGGAACAACTTACTTCCAGATGTGTGGGGGCTCCAACACTGGAAGTTTTTAAGAAGATGCTCGATAACCATTTGTCTGAAGTAGTGTAAGATTTCCTGCCTAAGCAGGGCATTGGACTAGAAGATCTCCAAAGTCCCTTCCAACTCTGTTATTCTATTCTATTCTATTCTATTCTATTCTATTCTATTCTATTCTATTGACTTATATGTATGGAAGAAGAAGGGAGATCAGAAACTAAAAAGAAGAAGGTTAAAAATTCATGGTTCTCATCATAAAGATGAATCCTAGTACCTTCAGCAAACAGAAGATGAAACTCTTTTGTTATTTCTCTGGCATCAGCAGCCAGTTCTGTCTGGCATGATAATAATCCCAACTGTGGGAGGGTGTAAAAACTAGGTGGATGTCAACTGTTTGCAATTACAGGAAAAACAATCTGTTGGAGAAGTAAAATGTGCTGATTTTTTTTTAATACTGATGCTCCTTGTACAAATAAACACCCACCACTCAAACACTGACAATGCTATTATTTCTCTTATCTTGTAAAGCTCAAAGTCAAGGTCAGCTCCAGGTAATTACAGTTATACATTTTTCTTGGAAGCTTTATGGTTGTTTTTGCTTTATCCAGGATGTGCTTTTGACCTCTCAGTCTATTTTACAGTTCTGGAATTCCCAGATGTTCTCCATCTAAGACACCATTTTGGAGACTAGCCAAGGTCAGCTATATGCTGCCACTTGCTCAAACATTTACCCCAAAGGCTACAAATACCATCATCCACTTGCTTCACAAAAGGTTTACCTGCCAGGAAGAGGACAGAGATAATCTGCTAAACAGTAGTTTGGAAATTATTCTACTAAGGCTCAAAGAAGCCTACTGTTTCAATCCCTGTACCTCAATTGAAGTACAAGTTCAAAGTAAGTAGATTTAAAATGATAATAGTTTGAGAGGGAGCATTGTGAATACTGCAGAGAGTTATAAGTTGCTTATTCTTGTTTTCAAGAGATCTTCAGATAGTTGGAAACAATGAATGAAAAAAAAAAACCTTCCCTGATGCATGGTGGTAAGAGAAACAGTTGCAAATGCCAGGCAGGAATATTAGGAAGCAAATGCAACATAAATTGACAGTATCACAATACTTTGGCACAAATCAGGGGTCAAATCCAGCAGGTTCTGACAGGTTCTGGAGAATCGGTAGTGGAAACTTTGAGTAGTTCGGAGAACAGGTAGCAGAAATTTTGAGTAGTTCGGCGAACCAGTAGTAGAAATTTTGAGTAGTTCGGAGAACCAGTAGTAGAAATTTTGAGTAGTTCGGAGAACCAGTAGCAGAAATTTTGAGTAGTTTGGAGAACCAGAAAATACCATCTCTGGTGGCCCCAAAGTGGGGTGGAAATGGGGATTTTGCAATATCCTTCCCCTGCCATGCCCACCAAGCCATGCCCACCAAGCTACACCATGCCACCAAGCCACGGCCACAGAACCGGTAAAAAAAAAGTTGGATTTTACCACTGGCGCAAATCAATAATAATATAGAACTAGTCCATCTGAAAAGGATTATTATAGAATTGGGGGGAAAAACTAAAAGCAAATTGAATTGTGAACACAAATTAATGCAGTCTAGTTTATAAAGAAGGCAAATGGAAAAGTGATAAAGTGCCCATAAAAGTATGAATGGTTGTGGAAAAAATTGATAGTACATAACTCAGTATCAATATTTGTCTTTAATATCTGTCTGAGCCAACTTTCAAACCTATAGCCTGCCAAAGACTATTTGTTCTACTAAAGAAAGATAGAACTTATAGGTTGTTGAACTAGAGATCTCAACAACCCCCCACAGTATTATCTCAATCTTTAGAATTCCTGCTCTCCACTAATGATAACTTGGCCTCCAGCAGTTATTACTTTCTATCGAAGCTTAAAGTTGAGCTAAATTAGCCATGTTTCTATTTATTCATTCATTCATTCATTCATTCAATCATTCATTTGGAAAAAGTGACCCTTGAATGGATATAGAGTGAGGTGTTAAACTAGTGTCCACTGGGTGATTCTGAGTTTTATCATTATTTATTATAATATCAGAATGGAAGACAGTTTTCTGTCCCTATGCCACTTTATAAAACTTAAAAACATCAATTCTATCTGGGTTGAACAATCCTTTTTAAACCAGGGGTCACACATGAACTTTGGGTGGCACAGCAGGAATTCAACTCCATGCCAAAATACAAATGAAATTTCATTTAATTCTATTCATATTAAATTCAGTTATTGTAATGTAGCTAGTGTGATGGTTCCCATATTATTCAATAGTTTCTTCTTTATGTCAAGTCAAACATTACAGTTCTTCAGGCAGTTTGGGGCTTCACAAATGAGGGTGGAGCCAGGTCATTGGGGGAGGGAATAGGAATGTAACAGGCAGATTTTGATAATGTTTGGTAGGAGAGGTTATACAGGTTGTCCTTGACTTATCACTACAAGAAGGACCAGAAAATTCATTAGTAAGTAGCGTAGTCATTAAGTGAGGCAATATGTGACCATACCCAATTTTACAATCCCTTTTTGCCATGGTTGTTAAGTGAGACATCACATGACCATTACTTGAAATCTTCCCTGCATGCTTCCCCATTAATGGTGATGACATAATTGCAAAATACTGCGCAACTGTCATAAGTGTGAACCAGATGCCAAGCATCCAGATCATGATCACATGAATGCCAGGTGCACTGCAATGGTTGTAAGTGCAAGGACCGGTCATAAGTCACTTTTTTCAGCACTGTCATAATTTCAAACATTCGCTAAACAAATGGTCCTAAGTTGACAACTATCTGTAATGGTAGGAATCAGGCTGGCCATTCTGAGTGAAAGAATGGGCATTTTGATGTTTGTTTCCATTCCTACTCGAAGAGCACCTTGTTGGAAAGCTTAGCCTTATGCAGTTGTTGTTAAGCAACAACTTTGTATCCAATAACTGCACTTGTTCCATGATTTGCTTCTCCATAATTTGGTATTTGGGGTATATCACTAATGTTAACTAGGCAGGAAGGTACAGCAGATATGGAAACTAACTCACAAGAAGACTAAATATTTTGTTAATAACATAATCTATCAAAATCTGTCCATGTCTTGTCTTCTCTTCTTAAACCCAGGGTGAGTTGGCCAGCAGTACAAATGTCTTAACCCTCTTTGGTCTCTCTGACCTAATACATGTTTCTTCTTCTCTTGGTATTTCCGTAACGGTACTCTTGTTTCTTCTCCAAAGTCATCTCATTAGCTGTCTACAAAGCCATCAGCAAGAGCCTTCCCTAACTCCAGCTAGTGCTCCAGTTGTGACTCTTTTTGGAATCGGATACTCTAGGATCGGTCATCCGTGCCTTCATTGCCTCCAGATTGAATTACTGCAATATTCTTAATAAAGTCCAGGATATCTGTGTGACCCTCTCCTCCAAGATTACTCTACTCATGAGATGATGTTCCAAGTCCCCTTGCCCAAGCGAAAAAGGGATTCTCCATAGTTGCACTGAACCCTGTAATAAGCTTCCTCATTCCAACCCATCTTCAAGAAAATTGCTAAAGCATAGCTATTCCTACAAACCTTTAGGTAGTAATATCTGCTCTTTGCCGGTTATTTGTTTGGAAACGTGTTATCTGAATTTTATGTTATTTTTAAAGACTGTTATGATATCGTTCAGAGGTTTCACTGTTTTATGACTTAGGTTTGTAATCTGTCTGGAAATGCGCAATGGTGGCAGTGTACAAGAAATGGAAAATAAACAAATAGATATATTTTTAGAAGGGCTCCTGGAGTCAGAGATAAAACTATTGGAAGGGAGGTTGTGCAACTGCAGGGTTACAACTGATTATATACCAAAGTATGGTATCCATTTAAGAATAGGACACCCAGCTGAGTTCATGGCTTGAAGAAGGGCTTCTAGATTGGAGAAGCAGAAGACCTTTATTTAGATGTTTTGTTTCAGCAGCAGTCCTATACATAGCAACCTGTGACGAATGCTATTGAACTAATTGGATCTTCTGGATGAATATGCATAGGGCATCTGGATAAACTAAACAAGCTGAGGATTTTTAGTCCTTCTGCATAATAAAGAGCTTCTGGCATTATTAGATCATTAGAGCTCTGAGATATGTCTTTTGAAGTCAGAAAACCACGGATGGTGCAGCTCCATCCGCTTTGCCCCCTGCAAGTTAAATTTGCCTGTTTTTACCCATTGCCTTGATTCTCCTTCCACTCATGGCCTTTGGATGCTTTTTAACTTCATTCTCCCTAACCACGCTATTGTCTTCCTTGATGTGGCTGCTGCATTTGCATCTTTAAAAGACAAGGCAGGAATGAAATGTCAGAGTTCCCTGACGTTTTATTATTGCCATGTATTTCATTGGGAGGAGTAAAATGTCAAGTAAACGGCAATTACACAATGAATACATGACATTTTATATAGCTGATGGATAAGCAGAAGGGGGAAAAAATCACAAAAAAATGGCATCTTTGCTGATGAGAAGGCAAAGAAGAAATTGCAGAGGAATGGAGCAAGGGAAATATTGTACTTCATTTTAAAAAAAAAAGAAAAAGTGGTCATGGCTCACTCAATATTCTTGATATAATCTTCAAATGATTTGATGTGTGGCATTTTAAGAGCATGAAGAAGAGTGATTGAAGGGCATAGAAGAGAGGTAAGGATTTAATTTTTTTTATATGGGTTTTTGACACTCAGACTTGACTGACAAATTCAAATTCTCCAGTGTTAGGCATGTAAGCTCTTACTCGCACCCATTACATCTCCGCAGGCTGTGTTGCTGGATTCAGTGACCTGCACATAACCTTTAAGAAGGAAAGATAAATAACCACGTCCAGTTATTCAAAGGACATTGGGATCGAGAAGAATCATGAAACTGTTTCATGTGGCCAAAATAGGGGAGCATGAAGCCACAGTGAGGCAGCACAGTACAGAGGGCTTTACTGTGTGCCACACCAACTGCCCTGAATCTTTTAAGCTATTCTGGTTTCTTAATGTACAGAGGAAGAGGATGTTCTATTAATGGCAAAGGGAGCATGAATCAAAATGTTCACGGCAAAATGCCTTGGAACAGACTGCAAGGTGGCGCTCGTGATTTGCACCTTCATTATCGCATCTTATCCAATCTTCCTTTTTTTAAATTCTGCCCTAGGACCATTTCAATAATGGAATGTCCCAGTCCAGGTTATCAGTGTTTCAATTACTGTAAATGTGATCGTTGTCATGAACTTCATCTGCAGTTCCTAATTGAACTGCCTGTTGCTTTTCCTAAGGATGTCCAGTATAAATATTACAGATAACTAAAACTTCTTCCTCTTGTTCATTAGTAATATGCCACAATCAGAAAACATGATTGATGTTTGTGGTTTTTCTTCCTACAGCACATTCTGCAGCAGACTAGTAGGCTGTTGCTCAGTGGCTAGGAGAATCATCCCCCATTTTCTCTTTTAATATTCCCATTACAAATCTGTCAAAGAGATTGACACTAATGAAATTGCTAGTTAAGGCCAAGTACTGGCTGCACTTTTGTCAATGGAAGTAATTAAGGTGGACAGTGCTTGGTTATAACACTCAGGGAAGCATCACATAACTATGATCTGATTCTCTGCATGATAAAGAACATTCCATCATAGTGTAATTTTTTTTATGTGCTATTAGCTGAACAGCTAAAACATGCAGTGAAAGGGAACACATAGCTCCATTAATTTAACACATGGTATCATTTTTATTTTTAATAAAACCTACTGGGGTGATTACTTCACTGCTGTTGGTTTAAAACATCTGTTTTTTTTCAAAATATGTCATAATTTCATTTGATTATTCACTCTTTTAAATCCACATGTGTATATGTGTGAATGCTATGGTATATTCAGTGAAAACAGCTGCAGAGCTATTTCTAATATTGAACTGGTGTAGTAACTATATTTACATTGATATGCATCTGTTTCATACAGTTATGATTCTCTCTTGTCCTAAATCACGAAGTGTTGGAAATATTATATTAACAGGAGTCTTCCCAAAGAAAACTACAATTTCTCATACAATGGAAAGGACAGTACAATGTGTTGAGGAAATTTAGTTTTCAGGGTTAAGTCTAATCCAGTTGAACAATCCTAAATGTTGCTATCATTTATATGTAAATAACATTCTAAATATGTGTCCTTCAGATATATTGAGCATCACCTGTTAGATATCAATGAAAGCCTTGAGGGACATTGGTTGGTAAAGGCTGGAATAGATAATATACTCCGTTAATCCAACACCCAAAGGCAGCATAGCAATGAATTGGTCATATATCCCCAGATTATA
The DNA here is from genome assembly GCA_032467955.1 of Pseudoxenodon macrops. Taxonomy (NCBI): domain Eukaryota; kingdom Metazoa; phylum Chordata; class Lepidosauria; order Squamata; family Pseudoxenodontidae; genus Pseudoxenodon; species Pseudoxenodon macrops. Next base: position 148,549 of record JANHFT010001729.1, read on the forward strand.
AAGAAAATTGGCAGTCTCTGCATATATCTTGAAATAAAATATATTGTTTGCTGCTAAGTGAGGGATTTGACAAGTTTGATGCAAGTCAGAAGTGGAAAGGAAGGGAAAGGAGAGGGAAAAGGAAAGGCATTCAGATTTAAAACAAAAATTTCATTTAAATTGTTTTAAATAAATATAGCATATTCTGCTTCAACAACAAAAAACAGATAAAGGTAGCATAATTCCAAAACAAAACAAGAACTGTTCCATACTACAGTGCTATCCTGTTTCAATTAAGCAAATATTGTAGAATTATTGTGTCTCAAAGAGCTATTCTATCAATGTAAGAAATCAAAGAATAAAACTTAGGCCAACAGGCATGCATATTGCATTTTTGCTGTTAGCTAAGGTTTTATTTTATGTAACCAGTGGTTTAAAAAAATGCACTGAAAATCTCTATATAATCTTTAAGCAAGATTCTGTAAATCTTTGAAGAAAAAGATTGCATTAAGTTGTGGTCTTCCTTGCAGCTATAAAATATTTACACAGTGCTGAAAAAGATGGATTCCTCACATAAAAGCATATACATGCACAAATGTATAATATTCCAACAGCTAAATGTTCTGTATATCTGGCATATTTTTATAACAATATGCAGCCAGCTGCTTTAATAAGGAAGTAATTTAAGTCTCTTGCATCTTAGGAAACACTGTGCATGTAGTTATCATATACTTATATATATCATATTTGTATGTGGTTAAAATGATATATATGATATATTTGTATGTAGTATAAAAATGAACAATATACATCTTTTTGTATGCATTTTTATAACAGTTTTATTTAAGTACAATTTACAGTTTTTTTTCTTTGAACCTTCTCAACACAGTGAAAAAAATCTAAAGTTTTGCAACAAAACCTTAAAATGTCATAGGACTTAATTCTGCTACACTGTAATCTATTTAGGCAGACTACTGATAAATACTTTCACTAAACCAACTCTTTGTGGCCAAGTTTACCTACTCCACTTATAAAAATGTACCTACTCTATTTATTAAAAATATGCAGATGTCTATTGCTAGGATACATCATGGCCACAATTTTTATCAGATAAATATGTGATGTGTGAAATATTTCATCTGTTCCAATATATTCTTTAGTTCCCATTTTGATGACCCTGAAGTCAGTTAGGAAAAAAAAAACTTTACTGTTTATTTCATATAATATTATGACTTCTGCCTAACACTTCTGTTATGATGTCCTAGTATGATTGGGTAATATGAAGCAATACTTTTTCATTGTTTAACAACCATAGTATATGATTTTTTTTTGCAGACGTTTCATTACCTAACTAGGGAACATCATCAGTGCTAGTAAGGAGTGCTGTTAATTGGCCAACTAAAGCCCTTCAAAACATTCTAAACAAACCAAAAGACTCAGCAACCCAAGAAGAAAGAAACAGGAGTCATCTACAGCATATAATGTAAGAACTACAACAACCATTATGTAGGACAAACATGCAGAATACTGGCAGAACACATCCATGAACACCAACTGGCAGTCAAAAGGCATGACAAAAACTCTTTAAATTCACAAAATATAGATAGATTTAACCATAGTTTCAATTGGGAAAATGTGACAATCCTAGACCAGGCCAAATCCAAAAATGCCAGGAATTTCTAGAAGCCTGCCACGTTAACAAATCAGCCATCAATAGACACATAGACACTAACAACATCTATAGATGCAGTGGCTCAGTGGCTAAGACGCTGAGCTTGTTAATCAGAAGGTTGGCAGTTCAGTGTTTTGAATTCCTAGTGCCACAAAACAGGGTGAGTTCCCATTACTTGTCCCAGCTTCTGCCAACCTAGCAGTTCGAAAACACGTAAAAAATTCAAGTAGAAAAATAGGAACCATTTTGGTGGGAAAGTAACAGCGCTCCGTGTGCCTTCAGTGTTTAGTCATGCCGGCCACATGACCACGGAGAAAGTCTGGCTCTTCGGCTTAGAAACAGAGATGAGTACTGCCCCTAGAGCCAGAAACAACTAGTAGGCATGTGTGGGGGGAACCTTTATCTTTTATAGACTATGCAAAAGAAAGAATCAATCAGCCCAAAAGAGAAAAAGACTCCAACATCTCTCCACCAATAATCAGCACTAGATTAACTGCAATGTTAACTGCAGACCAACAATTAAGTATGCAATATCCAACAGCCATTAGTAAACAGCCCAAACAAAGAATTTCCAAGACCACTCCCTCCCACCCAGACAGGCAAGACACCAGAATATAAACTGAGAGCAAACAACACTCCTTACTAGCTCTGATGATAGTCTGTAGAGATTCTCAATCATCCAGGTCATGGTTGTCTTCTCTACAGACCTTTAGCTATACAATTTGAGATGAACACCCTTTGAATGGTATGGGAGTAGGATTGGATTTCCAGAGGAACAATTGCAGACTACAGGAACTAGGAGCACCACTCAGGTGACCCTGAGGACACAGATAAGCCTCCAAGCGCTTCAATGACCCTCTAAAACAGGGGTGTCAAACTCACGGCACCACGTTGTCACCATCTGACATATCAGAACTTTTTCCTCCTTCGCTAAACTGGAGGTGGGCATGGCCAGTGCATGATGCAGCCAGCCCATGGGCCACAAATTTGACACCCCTGCTCCAGGGATGGGTTCTAACTTACCTCGCCACCAGTTTGCTGCCTCCCGCGCCGCATGGGCCTGCCTCATGCGCACCATGCACAGTAGAAAAAATCCCCGAAAAAACCCAAAAAAAAGAGGCCGAAAACAAGATGGCAACGCATGTGCAGTGTCAGAAACTCGGCTTCTGCACATGTGCAGAAGAGAAAAAAAATCCGGAAATAATTCCAAATTTTTTTTTTGCCCCGAAAATAATAATGATTTTAAAAAATGGCAGCTTTCACGGAGCAGAAATGGCTCTGTGATGTCACCAGCGGCCTACTACCTACTCAGTAGAACCAGTCCAAACCATTAGGAACCCACCTCTGGTCATGTTCAGGACAATGACGATGATCCTTTCCCCCCTCCCCTTATTGATATGTATGCTCTTAAATATATGACCAAAATGACATATGTTTGAGCTATAGTATTCCTAAGTGTGTACATTAGGAGAGGAGAGAGGAGAATTGGACATTTTGTGATTAAATTCAGTTTTAGCCATTAAGCCTCAAGGCAGAAGTGATAGTGGTTCTCTTCTCTTCCAAAGCTAAAGAAACAGACATTGGTGCCATCTGGGTGAGTGATAACATTCATACTGTCTTAAGAGCACTTCTGCAGAGGACTTTTAAGTGCTTCTGGAGGGCAGGAGCTGTACAAAAATGCATGCAATGTTAGTGTAACTGCCATCTTATGTGTTATTAATTTCATTACAATATTGATCTTAGCATTTTTACAGTAGGAGTGATGACTATTGAAACTCTGACTTTCAGGTCCTAGCAGGTGACAGCATCTGGCTGACCTTATCTGAGCTTGGAAACTAAGCAAGGTTGGGTGTGGTTATTCATTGGATGGGAGAGGATAGGATCTTGAAGGGGTTGAGAGCAATTGAAGAACAACAAGCTAGACTAGCAGCTCAGAAAATACTTTGGAAGGTGAGAGGAAACCATTTATTTGCCTGTTGTCACCCAAAAAAACTGCCTTGCTTTCCTGACTTTTGGCGGTTTGTAGAGTGCTTTCTCCCCCCCCCCCAGCATGTGGGATGGGCTGAGAGGTATTGGATATTCACTATGGTACCCCTAATGGTAATTCAGACCAGAACTAACTTTTTCTGCTACTGGTTTGAGGAGGGCTGCAAGGTCTGACCCAGGAAGTACGGAGTAGAAGAAAGCAAAGGTGATACTCCATTCTGTAGCTATCAGAGGAAGAGGTGGAAGAAGAGGTGGGTGCCTTGGAGGTTTTGTGGCGGTGCCAGAAACCTTCCACCGCACCCGAGAAAACAAGCAAGACGCTCAGCAGGCGAACCGCAGCCGATCGGTTCCCGAAGAGTAGCGGCTGGCTGGCAGTCCCCCAGCCTCCTTTGGCTAAGGGGAACATTATGCAACAACAGCCCCCTCCTTCTTGACTTTGATGAAAAACAAAGAGAAAGAAACATACCATTCTTCTCCCTCCCCCTCCCCCGTCGCCCGCAGAAGTGGCAGCTGCACGGCGGGAGCAGGTCCGTCCCAGGCGCCTCGGGGGAAGGAAAAAGGGAGGAGGGCTCCTTTCGGGCGCTCTCGGGATCCCTCCCCAAGCCGCCTGTAGGCAAAAGACTTTGGCTTCGGAAAGGGAAGGAAGGAGGGTCGCGCAGGGGCCGGGGTGGGTGGGAGGTGAGAGGTACCGCCCTGCGCAGGTCTAGACCCCATTTGGGATCCGTGGCATCCGTCGGAGGAGAGACGGCTCCGGCCAGACACGGCGATGGTGAGCAAGCATGAACGTGGACCGGGAGGTTTCTAACCGCCTGGTACCCCGGGAGCCAGGTGTCCGGCAGCTGCACGACAGAGACGCCTGTAGAGGCAGAGCGGGCTTTGGACGGCACCGATCTGAGGCCGGCAGGGTGTGCGCTCCGCCGCTCCCATCTGGGGCTGAACCGGAGGAAGAGGAAGGAGATCCGCAGACAGGTCACAAGTGCTTGAATGGGAGGGCGGAGGTGCGGCTAATTAGGCTCTTTCATTCAGAGCTCTTACCTCCGTTGCGTGGCAGCCGCAGAAGGGCGATTTCGATCCTTTTTTTTTTTTTTGAAAACATTTTTTATTTTCCATAACAGTAATTTTAACATCTCATTTCCATATATATAACATTT
>JANHFT010001730.1:59185-71458 GCA_032467955.1 Pseudoxenodon macrops
CTTCAGCTGACTGCTAGCTGCAGTTTGGCAGTTCAAATCTCACCAGGCTCAAGGTTGACTCAGCCTTCCATCCTTCCAAGGATAAAATGAAGACCCAGATTGTTGGGGGTCAATAGGCTGACTCTGTAAACCTCTTAGAGAGGGCTGTAAAAGCACTATGAAGCGGTATATAAGTCGAAGTGCTATTGCTATTATATTCTGTGGCTTTTGTTTCTTTAAGCTGAGATTGACTTCATAGGAGCATCAATCTCTTTTCCTTGGACATGGTTTACCATCATTTTTTTCCCCTGCCTCCCTTCTAGCTAAGTCCTGGGATTTCTTGAGGGTTTTCTAATGAACTGTAGCATACTAGCTGTGCTTAGCTTTCTGAGGTCAACTGAGGTCAACCACGTGCTGATATCACTTAGGATAACTATAGTGAAGACTTCGGGTGTACATTTTCCCCCACATCTAATCGCTGCTGATTGCTTTTACAACTTCCAGTCCTCTCAGTGGGGGGGGGGAAACCCACCAAACTTGTCATCCAAAGCAGAATGGCTGTAATGGAAAGGAACAGAAATCTCACCAATATAATGCAACCTGCTCACATTTGCCTCTTGAAGAAGCTTTCCCTGCTTGTACATGTCTCACATTTGCATTCAAGGCCATTTTCCAGCTTGCAAGGTGGTAACGAGGGAGGAGATATTTAATCACACAAATTATTTACAGAAAGATAACAAGTTGTTCCTGTCCAAAGGCACTTATTATTGTAATAATACCCCATAATTGCCTCAGTGCTAAAGTCAGAGACAATTATCTTCACTTATCTCCATCTCCCTGATGTTGCCTTAAGAAAAAAAAAACCCACACAGTTTCAATGTTTGTCTAATAACCAGGGTAACTGGGCATTTTTGTCCAACTTCATTTAATTGCTCCCCAAGCTTTTTTCGCATTGTATTTTTGTTTAGCATCTGGAGGTTCATGCTGTTGATAGCGTTGGTGAGGCTGGTTCATGGCAAATCAATCTGGTTCCAAATCACTTCAGAGGAATTCTCTCATGGATATGATCATAGCTCTCTGGGTATTTGCTTTCATTGTATCAGCATGTAAATCAAGGAGAGAAGCAACCTAGAACAAAGAAGTAATTTCCTGACAGTTAGAACAATTAATTAGCTGAAGAACTTGCCTCCAGAAGTTGTGAATGCTCCAACACTGGATGTTTTTAAGAAGAGATTGGGCAACCTTTTGTCTGAAGTGGTGTAGGGTTTCCTGCCTGAGCAGGGGGTTGCACTAGAAGACCTCCAAGGTACCTTCCAACTCTGTTATTCTATCACCATTCCATAGTCTGAGGCAGGGGTGGGTTCTAACTTACCTCGCCGCCGGTCCGCTGCCTCCTGCGCCATGTGGGTGCTCCTCATGGGTGCACGCGTGCCGTGTGGACAGTAGAAAAAAATTCCAAAAAATACCCCCCCCCCAAAAAAAGCCAAAAACAAGATGGCGATGCATGCGCAGTGCTGGAAATTCAACTTCTGCACATGCGCAGAAGAAGAAAAAACCAGAAGAAAATTCAAAAAACAAAATTTTAAAAAAAGATGGCGGCGTCCACGGACCAGAACCAGCTCCGTCACATCACCAGCGGCTTACTACCTCCTCGGTAGAACCGGTCTGAACCAGAAGGTTCTTTTATTTTGCTTCTGCGCATGAGCAGAAGCTATTTTTTTTAGCGAACCGGCAGTAAGAAGATTCAGAACCCACCTCTGATCATCAACCTCCAAGTTTCAACCAAGCTTATCTCAGACAAACTCCTATTTGTACATAGCCCCATGGGAGTCTGACAACAGTCAATAGAATACATGTTCTTGCCCAGAAACAGGAAGCTCAAGTGCAAAAGCCCAAGAGAAGGTATAAAAACCACCCTCTCTCAACTCCATGTGGTCAGCTGCACCGGAATCACGCGTGCTTGGTGGTTCTGCTCCATCAATAAATGGATCCTCTTTCCAATCAGCCTCCAGCCTCCATTTTGTCTCTAGGGCCTTTCTCCCAGATTGGAACTGAACCCGATGGAAATTCCTTCCAACACAACTATTGTACTTCAAAGAAAAATAATAATAATTTTTTTAAAAATCAAGACTCAAAGTGGAGTCTAGATACACTGAGAAGCAATATTGCTTTTAAAAAAAAACCAACCCCAAACACATATCAACACGAGAACCTTCCTTCTTGCTCTATTTGCTCTAAATTTACAGTCAAGGACTTGATTTGACCTGAAATCCTGGAGATTTCATGGAGGCATCCATTCAGTTGCCTTGACAACGGTAGGAGAGTAATAAGCAACGCATGAATCAAGACATCATAACTACAATGGATCTTAGCGCTCCAGGGCCCATTGTTGCTTCTTGGCTAAAAAAATATTTCTGCATTTATTTTGTTCGAATTTATTAGCCACCTACCTCCAAAGGACTCTTGGCATAAGCACCTAACGCAGCACCGTGTAAAAAGAATCTCCAAAACAAACCCTGAGTGCTTCTGATTTGCTACCTGCTGGAATGCAAAGTTGTTTTTGCAAATATCATTATGCAAGGGCCCAACACAGCCTCTTCCTGTGATCAAATCTCTGCATGCAAAAATACCAGATTCTCCTCCCCGCCTCCCTGTTTATCTAATCTACCACCAGGTTGTATAGCACTATCTCAGAAGCCCAAGCAGGAGGAAATCTGCTGAGGCGTATAGATCAAAAATAATTTGTACAGATCCTCCAGGGAAGGTGTTGTGACCCAGCTTCCCAAACATGACAAATTCTCTGAAGTTAACTCAAAGATTTCTTTATAGGAGCGTCGACAACCCTGGCAAAAAGTTTATCTCTCACCGCAACAAGTCTGCCTGGCAGGGAGATGAGTAGTTGTCTGCTACAACTATTCATCTCTGCCCTCTGCCTTTTATCCCCAGAGCAACGGTGGGGCTTCGCTAGCAGTGGTGGCTCTTCCATCCCAAGGACCGGCCCATAGATTTCCACTGCTCTCCTCTCCTCTGCCTTCTGAACATTTGCACGTCAGGCACTGGACCCAGCTGTTCCTCCTCTTCCTCATCAGCACCTCCAGACCTGGGGGCTGTTGACTCTCCATCTGAGGGATGGATGAAGCCCCAGGCTCCATCTCTGTCTCTTTCACTCTCTCTGTCAGCTCCATTTCCTCTCCCCCCCCAGGTTGCTTTGATGTTGACCCTGACTCCCATGCCTCCTCTTCCTCTGATTTGGTTGCTGGAAGGGCACAACAGAAGGAGTAGAATTTTATACTATCCTCTCTTAGAACTGCCTCCCCTCTTACCATTAAGCAGTCCATCTGATTTTGCTTCTATTGGTTCTTTTTACCTAGTACAACCGTATCGGTAATGCCCAACTTTGTTAATGTAAATAGGACCTAGTCAATCATGGAATTTTATGGCTGGAAGAGAATATTTTATACCTTAAGTGCCCAACCTTGTACTCAGTGCAAAAAGTTAAATTAATGCAAACCCTGCCAGGTGGCTGATGGTTCTTTTTTTGTTCTTTCCCCCCATTTAGCAAGGATGCATTTTGCTAAGAAATGGAAAGATTTGGACTTTTGTCATTTGGTTTTTAGATTTCTTAAGATGAAAGAATCTTTATGGAAATTGTACTGCTTTGGTAGGATCACACTTGGAATACTGCATTGAATTCTGGTCACCATGATACAATATATATATATATATATTCCCAGTTCCTGCAACCGTTCTTCATATGTTTTAGCCTCCAGTCCCCTAATCATCTTTGTTGCTCTTCTCTGCACTCTTTCTAGAGTCTCAATGTTCTTTTTACATCGTGGCAACCAAAACTGAATGCAGTATTCCAAGGGTGGCCTTACCAAGGCCACACTTGGCAGTATGTTGTCATGCTGCCTCCTCATTTAAGAAAAGACTCAACTTCTTGTATCATTTATATGCTGCTAAGAAGTACCTGAAACACAATTGGCCAAATTAATCATAATTTGTTTCTTTATCTATCTGGGCTATTGATATCAGCATTGTTTGTACCCTCATGATTGAAGATTTCTTTGGTAATATTGCTTCTAATGGCATGACAGCAGACACGGTAAAACTGCAGTTATATTGCTTTGACAATGACTGTACGAATCAAAAAACATATAAAAGGAGACCAGATGGGTTTCAGGGCACATTTTTCAATTGTTGGCGACTCTGAAAGGAATTTAGTCTCATATTGTCAAAATACGGTAAATACACTATTGCAAACAAAATAACACAAAATTAAGTGTGTCTTTTTATCCTAGTCATCAACCAAACCTGTAAAATGATGAACCAGGCCTCTCTCGGTCTGATTATACCCCTCTGCAAAATTGCAAAAAAGCAGATGTAATTTCAGTGGCTTTCATGACCTAAGGAGAAAGAAAAAAAGGATGCTACCTTAGTTTCACAGAGCTTACATTTTGCCTGACAGAGTTCTGCTTTTTTTTCTTTTTCCTTTCTCCTCTCCGTTGCAACAGAGAACGATGTCGGGCCCAAAATATTTTGTTCAAAAAAGCTGCTTCGTTGCAGTCATTTTGTGTTGAAAAGATACGGCTTCCCTTCGGTTGAATGCAGTTTCAGGATAGCCATGACGAATATCTTTTGAAATCTTGCCGCCCGTGTTTATTATGACAAGGAAAAGAGACAGAAAATATTGTCGGTGATTACACACCCGCATTTATTGACCTCTCGGGCGAGGGTGTGGCACAAGGAACTGGGTAAAATTTTAAATGGCATTCTTGGGCGCGTTCTTATTTGAGCGTATTGTGGTTTGGGTTAAGGTCTGGAGAACATGAGAGCCCTCCAGATGTTGTTGGCCAGCTTTGAGTGTTTCTCACTGTTGGTATTGGTGGTTTGCTGGGAATTGTAGTGCGACAATACCAGGGCCCCAAATTATCCCTACTTGTCTTTCAGTGCTGTCTAGAGCAGGGTTTTCCGATCTTGGCCATTTTAAGATGTGTGGACTTCAACTCCCAGAATTCCCCCTGGCTGACTAGAGAATAGAAAAAAGAGAACTCTTGAGGAACAAGTAAGCATTTATCTTCTCTTTAGCGAAGCAGATCATCTTTAATTGGACTTTTCAAAGCCTGAACTGATCTTAAATAGCGCAGACTGTGACTTCGGTGTTGGCTAAATTCAACAATGTTTTTCCACATTAAGACGTTTTATTTATTGTATTTATGCTGCTGATAGGATGTATGTCATCTTCCTTTGAGCTGTAGAGACTTTCACCGTGGAAAGTTTTAGAGTGTTTCCCAAAGCCCAGAGATATTAGACAGCTGCACCTTTCGTTCCCTGCTTATCTTTGGCTCTGCCAGCAGCCAGGAAGGCCTTGTGGTCAGGTAGGCACAGAAATTCCTGCAAAGTTGCTTTGTTCTCTTCTTTTGACCATCCTGGTGGGCTTAAAAACCTCCCAAGCAGGATAAGCTGGATGGGCAAATATTCTATTGAACTACCTGCAAAGTTTGGACACCGTAGAAATTATTTTGTTAGGGGTACCCCCTGGCACACGCAACCTGTGTGAAGCTGTAGGGCAAGGCTCAGTTCAGTTCAGGACTTGTTATTATCCACGTAGGTGTTACAGTATTGGTTTACAACCACTTAGTTATGACTTACAACCATTGTTCACACTTTACGACCGTTGTAGCACCCCTGTAATCATGTGGTCAGAACTCAGGGGCTTGGCAACTGACTCATATTTATGATTATGAACATTATGAACAAAACAATGGGGGAAGCCAGATTCACTTTAACCATTGTGTCACTGAGCAACTGCAATGATTCAATTAGCCACTGTGGCAAGGAACGTTATAAAAAGAGGCAAAACCATCACTTAACAACTGTCTCGCTTAGCCACAGAAATTTTGTGTTCAAATTGGGATTGTAACTTACACATTGGACTAGAAGACCTCCAAGGTCCCTTTCATGTCTATTCTGATTATGATTGCTACCCCAGGCCGGGCTGAGCATCGGTGAAGGTCCCGATCCCACTTATCTGGAGACTTTGGGGGTCTGTATAGGAAGAAACAAGCTAGAAGTAAAATACCCTAATCCAGGAACTACCAACACAGACAAACAAGCCAACAGTAAACAACAGCCTAATTGAGGAACTGACAAGACCACTTCTGTCAACACTGAACTGACATGGCAACACCCCCTATCAACATCTAAAAAGCCATACACAACAGGCACCATCAATAACAGCACACACACTGCTAGAGAGTATTTCCCTGAAGATGGGCTCCAGCACGAGTCCGAAACCTCGGAAGGCAAAACCTTTGGTCCCAGTGACGGACGCAGATTGGATCCTGCAACAGACAGGACAAGCCACTGGTATATAAAAGTAAGAGCAACCTCACCCCTACCTTCTAGCACTGATGACGTTACCCAGTTGAGTCATGAAATGTCTGCAAGAAAACAACCAAGCTCAGAGAGCACCAAGGACCCCACAGTCGTCGTCATCCTCTCTAGCCCTGATGATGTTGCCTAGTTTGGGTCATGAAACGTCTGCAAGAGAACGACCCAGCTCAGAGAGCACCAAGGACCCCAAGACCGAGGCCCAGTCTGCCCAGAACCTTTTAGGAATCGGGAAGCCTTAAACCTCTGGTTGGATTGACAGATAACATCGGTCATGTCTGAAGGGACCTTTGTCCATCTCTGACTAGCGTACCATGCCTTCGTAGCTTCAAGTATATATTGCCATTTATATTGGAGTAAACATCCTTGGAAGCTGCAGTTGATGCCTAAGGCAGTACAGGCAGTACTCGCCTGACGACCACAATTGAGCCCAACATTTCTGCTGCTAAGTGAGACATTTGTTAAGTGTGCTTTGCTCATTTTACAACCTTTCTTGCCATAATTGTTAAGTGAATGTGGCTTTCCCCATTGACTTTGCTTATCGGAAGGTCACCAAAGGAGATCACGTGGCCCCAGGACACTGTGGCCATCAGTTGCCAAGCCTCTGAATTTTGGTCACGCAACCATGGGGATGCTCCAATGGTCGTAAGCGTGAAAATTGGTCATAAGTCACTTTTTTCGTTGCCATTGTTAACTTTGGCCACAGTCGTAAGTCAAGGACTACCCATATCTCCCTAGCTGGCCAGTGAGATGTTTTGAGCGTTGCACTGTCTTTCAGTAGCTTTGAATAAGGCTAGAGAGAATTTCCATGATGATGGGCTCCAGCAATAAAACTCTGCATTGGCGACAGGAAGGGCATCCAGTCAGTAAACACTCAGCTCCATTCAGTTGCCCAGACTCTACCCTGCAAGGGGTTATGGGGTCATTAAAAGGAGATGATGATGATGATGATGGACTCTAGCACGAGTCCGAAAGCTAGGAAGACAAAACCTCTGGTCCCGCTGAGCGACGCAGATTGGTTCCTCATAATGTCCTAAGGTGTTTTATAGCTGAATACCTGAGTGATCCTACTCCAGGTAGAACAGCCAAAGGAGTCCTACCTCCAGGTTTGCATCTTCGGAAGGGTCATGGTGACCAAACTCCAGACTTGAGAAGGCAAACACTGGAATTGTCCAGAGTGAGACCGATCTGTTGTGTGTTATTTCGTAAACTGTTGGGAGTCTGTGGAACTCTAGTGCTGTCTGAATAAATAAACAAAAGAAGAAAAAAATACAGCAACCTATAACACACTTTTACATGGATCTTGTAAGGGTAATCCTCGATTCACTCCCCTTGGGATCAGAATTTTCATTGCAAAACAAGGCAGCTACTAAGTGAGTCGCACCCGATTTTTACAGCCTTTCATTGCCGCAGTTGCTAAGCGAATCACTGCAGTTGTTAAGTGGGCATTAAGCGAACCCCACTTCCTCCATTGACCTTGCCTATCAGAAGTTTGCAGATGGCGGTCAAATGACCTCGAGACCCTCGTGGTAAATACATACCGTTTGCCATCTGTCTGAATTTTGATCCCCTGACCCATCAGGATAGTGCAGCGGTTGTAAATGCGAGGACCGATAAGTTGAGTACTTACCTCTATTTGCTCAGGCAGGAAATCGGGTGCAATGTAATTTTGTAACTGGGGGTCTTCTGGTTCTAACTGTGGCCCCCTCTTTTCTCACAATAGCCGGGTCTCCTGACTTCAGAATTGTTTCCTTGCGCATCCTGAAACGTCCAAGTTTCTTTGCAGCTGCCTAGAAGAATTCGGAAGCCAGTCCTTCCGAGTTGAACCCTTTCCAATTTCATCTTACCGCTGTCATTTCTCCTTGCTGAAAATAAAGTGTATTTTTCCAACGTGAACGCCTCTCAAAACTAAATATTTGGTCATTTTCAGGCACACCAGGTGTTCTTCGTACGTAACTCTCCATCTGTGAAGTAATTAACACCGGATATATGGGTTTTTCCACCATTTTATTAAAACGAACTGGATGTGTGTACAAGGCTTAAGCAGATGCAGTCAAAATTCCAAAATTAATGTACATTATATCATTTTTGCAATTCATAGTGAGATAGGTAATATGGACTTGAGGGGAGGGGGTTAGAATTATTTCAAAGTTGCCTGAAATAGGACTTTGGGAAAAGTATTTTGCGGTAAAAATAAAACTGCACCTCCCTCTACCTCTTCATATCTTCTACTCTTGCAGGTTATCTTTCGCTTCTACCAGTACAGGTGCTGCTCGACTTACGACAGTTGAGCCCAAAAGTTCTGTTAAGTGAGACATTTGTTATGTTAAGTGAATTTTGCTGTATTTCCTGCCACAGTTAAGTGAATCACTCCAGTTGATAAGCGCAAAGGATGCTATAAAAGTCGCAATGGTGAAAAACTCTCATAACTCACATTTTCTCAGTGTCGTTGTAATTTTGAATGGTCACTAAATGAATTGTTGTAAGTTGAGGACTACCTGTATAGACCAAAGGGCTTTATACATTTCCATAAATATGTAGGCTTTGTGTGGTTTAGGCCTGGAAAGCTAGGAGACCTCTTCAATCAGAAGAGAATCAGATTAGAGCTGGAAGGTACCTTTGAGGTCTTCTAGTCCAGCCCCATGCTCAAGGAACAGACCCTAGCCTAGACCATTTCAGACATGTGGCTGTCCAGTCTGTTCTTAAGATCTTCCACTGATGCAGCACCCACAACCTCTGGAGTCGAGGTCTCCAACTGGTTAATTGTTCTCACTTTTAGGAAGTTTCTCGTTTAATTCCAGGTTGCTTTTCTCCTTGATGAGTTTCCATCCGTTGTTTCTTGTCCTGCCCTCAGGTGCTCTGGAGAATAGGTGGACCCCCTCATTCTTCTTTGGGGCAGCCCCTCAAATACTGGAACTCTGCTATCGCGTCCCCCCGGGTCCTTCTTTTCTCTAGACTGGCCAAACCCAAATCCTGCAATTCCGTTCTTCACATGTTTTAGTGTCCAGTCTCCTAATCAACTTAGTTGCTCTTCTCTGCACTTTTTCCCAAGTCTCAACATCTTTTTCGTAATGTGGTGACTAAAACTGGATGCAAGTATTCCAGGTGTGTCCTTACTAAGGCTTTATAAAGTGCCACTAATACTTCACCTGATTTTGATTGTATGCCACTGTTTATACAACCCAGGATTGTGTTAACTTTTTACATTTTTCTTCTGTCCTGTTGGTCCTGTCTGGCTGGTACGATCCGGCAGAGTTGGCCCTCTGGGGTCCCATCTACACGGCAGTGTCGTCTTGTGGGCCTATGGGCTTTCTCTGTGGCTGCACCTGCTGTGGGCAATCACATCTGCCCTGGAGTTGTTGCAACCACACCTGTGTTATACTTTGACCATTTTTTTAAAAGACCTGTTTCTACTTCTTGCCTTCGGAGCTGAGCGGCTGGGTTCTAATCCACTCTCCATCGATGGACCTTTCCAAGTTACAAAAGCACAAAAGTGACTTGAGATTGGGCTTCCTCACACTTATGACCGTTGCAGTATCAAGCTCACTTAACAACTGTCTCGCTTAACAATAGAAATGTTGGGCTTAGTTGCGGTCGTACATCGAGGACTACCTGTGTATAAGTTGTGTAGCTTTGCTTTTGTGATTCAGGTAAAGTATTCTGGGGTAACTGTAGTAGTGTGTATTTTATTTGTGACCGTCTGACAAGCAGAATCAGTAGGGAAGCCAGCTTCCCCTGTGACTAGCCTGACTGCAACGATTCACTTAACAACTATGGCAAGAAAGGTCGCAAAATGGGTCGGAGTTCACTTAACAAATATCTCTCAACGACAGTAATTTTGGGCTCCATTTTGTTCGTAAGGTGAGGTATACCTGTATAGACTCGTAATACATCAAAATGGCCTTTAAAAAAATACTTAACATTTTAGCGAGACTCCTGGTATATCATCTTGAATCCCATAACGTATTTTTAAAGGAAGTGGATCTTTGAATTTAGCCTTCATTTTCTTTTCTTCGGTAGTGGTGAGAATATTCACAATTCTGTATCATTGTGATACACTTAAAATCCACTGTGTAGAATAGGAATATTCTTTTATTCAGGTCTTGCATCTTTCTTTAGGCCAGGGGTGTCAAATTTCGGCAATTTTAAGACCTGCGGACATCAGTTATAAAGAGTTATAAAGTCCACAAATCTTAAAATTGCCAAGGTTGCACACTTCTAACTTCAATTCTGCAGACATTTGCTGCAATCCTGTTTCTTGCTTGCTTTACCAAAGAAGTAGCTACATGCTTCTTGCTACTTCTTAGATTTATTTATTTATTTATTCACTTATTTATATTTCTAATTTTTATGCCACCCATCTCACTGTAATGCAGTGACTGGGCCACTTACAATATAATAAGTGGGGGGGGGAGTCCTACAAGACAATTAAAAGCAGAGTGAAATATAAAAGCTATTTCTATTTATTGCTTCCCCTTGTTTATTGTATTAAATAAAACCTATTTATTTATTCCTTCTACTGTCTTTTCATTTTCTATACATTGAATACAAAGCATCTTACTATTCCATTTCTTGCATGTACTGAAGTGGATTCTAATCCCCTGGTAATTTGCTGATAAATCTTGGCACTTTAAAAGATTATTTTCAGTTTCTTCGAAACTTTGAATGTGGTTGTTTGGCTGACACAACATTTTATCCTTCCAATGACCCTGAGCAAGTTCCCTTCACGACAAAGAATGTGTGTAGGGGAAGGGAGAACGAGAAGCAGAATCATCCAAAATATCCTTGTGTTTATTATGAATGTTTGCACCGCGTCTTGTGACTTACTCAACTGTGTATTGTTGTAGTAATTTTCTGGATGAGAAAATGTTTACAAACAGTCTGTTCTTAGATTTCATTTTTGGTGTCTCAAGTAGAGAGGAGGTTTTCCTCAAGATTTGGTGATCCATTTACTGTGACAATAGCTTCTATGGAATCTTTCCCATAAGTCCTTTGAATTTCAGGTAGTCCTCAACTTATAACAGTTCACTTAGTGACAACAGTGAAGTTACAACAGCAGCAAAAAATGACTTACGTTTGTTTTTCACACTTACGACTGTTACAGCATCTCCCTGATTACGTGATCAAAATTCAGGCGCTTGGCAACTGGCTTGTATTTATGACGGTCGCAATGTCCCCAGGTCACGTGATCCCCTTTTGCGACCTTCTGACAAGCAGCAACAATGGGGAAGCCAGATTCACTTAGCAACCATTTTATTAACTTAACAACCGCAGCGATTCACTTAGAAACCATGGCAAGAAAGATCGTAAAATAGGGCAAAACTCACTTAACAACCATCTGACTTAGCAACGGAGATTTTAGGCTCCATTGTGGCCGTATGTCAAGGACTACCTGTACTGCACCTGGCTATTAACAGATACGTCCAATGCCCTCTGAAAACTCTCTGGTTTGTCGTACAAAGCTGCAACTTTCAGTTCACAATTTTTGACTACAATCTGAGATTAGGATGCCTGCTGCCACTGGTTTATTCTTTCAGAGTCGATCGACTTCCCTGGCAATGCTAGAAAAGAAAGAGATGGTAGTTTTAATTTCCAGGTCCTTATTTAGAAGCATGGCATCTCAGTGACCAGAAGCTGGGCCTGGTTGATGAGATGGGTTGGTTTGTATTGGACATATTTGGGCAGACATTCTCCAGCAGAAAAGATGAGACCGTACCTGGAATCCTGCATCCAGTTTTGGTCACCACACTATAAAAGAGATGTGGAGACACTAGTGCAGAGAAGAGCAACCAGGAAGATGAGGGGACTGGAGACTAAAACATACGAAGAACAGTTGCAGGAACTGGGCCTGGATAGTCCAGGGAAGAGAAGGACCAGGGGAGACAGGAGAGCATCTTCCAA
>JANHFT010001732.1:0-13537 GCA_032467955.1 Pseudoxenodon macrops
AATAAAGAATTCTATTCTATTCTATTCTATTCTATTCTATTCTATTCTATTCTATTCTATTCTATTCTATTCTATGTTTCTTTCATGTTTGCAGCATAGCCAACAGATACTGAAGAATGCACATTGTCATTGGGTAAAAACAGAACCTTTCTATTAAACAATACATGAAAGGTTAAATTACAGGTTAGTCTCACGATTAGCAATCAAAGATCTATAATAGACATCCCAAAATGGTCCAGGAAGCAATGTTTTTTTTTTTAATTGAACCCTGCCCATGAGTTACGTTCCATTTCACCAACTTCCTCTATGTTGCGAAGTATCATTTCCTTCTCAAGTATCTCTTGTATAATGTGGCAACCTCAAAAGAGAAGTATTATCTCTCTTTACAGCATGGTTTTCAGGAAGTGCAACATCAAGGTCTACTTTTGTGCATGTTCTTGTAGAACTGTTTCAACCAAGCAGTAATAATAATGCTGAAGTGAAATCTTTGGGGCGGAGGGATGGAGATTTTTTTTTTCTCAGGCAGTTCTCTGAACTCAGATCCACTCCTCAAGTCTTAATTTAGCACTTCTCCATTTGTTTCTGTTTTGGAGACTGCCGTGGTTAGTGGTGTGCAATGTGTGTTGCTTTGCTTAATTTTCTCATAGGAAAGACATACGGGATAGAAGTGTTTTAACCTGGAAAACAATTGCCTGGTGTGATTAATCAGAAGGCCTCATTTAATCATCCCCGTGCAATTGCAGATAAAGTGATTTAGCATGCTGATAGCTGCTGACCAGAGGAGACCAACAACTTTTTCTGTTTTGAAAAAAATCAACCCCCTACTGTTTGTGGCTCTTCTCCTTCCCTAGTTGCATTTCATTTGCCACTTGTTGTTTTCTAGGGACAACTTAGAATGTTTTCTGCGTTGGAGTAATGATTTATGTTATTACCTTCATTTAAATTAAAGGTTCAGGGCTAGGAACAATACTTAAGAACTAGCAGTTAATTCATCACTGAATGATCCATAATAAAGAGGCGCCCATATGACCACCACCCCTCATTAAATCCTAAAATAAGTCCTTAAGCCCTCGGAGTTGCTTCTAGATGAGATGGGTGGCATACAAGTCTGATATAGAAAGAAACAAACAAACATTCAGGCTTGAGCTTGGATTTCATTTTTATAAGCTGGAGTGGTGCAATGGTTGGAATGCAGTATTGCAGGCTAACTGACTTCTCACTGCCAGGAGTTCGATTCTGACTGGCTCAAGGTTGACTCAGCCTTCCATCTTTCCAAGGTGGGTGAAATGAGGACCCAGATTGTTGGCAGCAATATGTTGACTCTCTAAACCGCTTATAGAGTACTATAAAGCACTATAAAGCAATATATAAGTCTGAGTACTAGTGCTAGTGTTGTTGTATTGCCCACAGCCTGGAGTTCATTCCTGACAGGCTCAAGGTTTACTCAGCCTTCCATCCTTCCGAGGTGGGTAAAATGAGGAGCCAGATTGTTGGGGGGAAATATGCTGACTCTGCAAACCGCTTAGAGAGTGGTGTAAAGCACTATGAAGTGGTATATAAGCCTAAGTGTTATTACTTTTTGCTATAAGTGGGAAGCAGCTATTATTTATTTAATCCATCCTTAGTAACCCCCACTCCTTTTCTATTAACAAATATCACAGCGGGGCAATATTGAAAGAAGCACATTGAAAATTATAAGCAAAATTAAATAACTAGGTAATGTTCCTTCTACATCTTTTTTTCTTTTCAACCTTAATAGACTAATAGTTTCATCACAGCCCCATCACATGACTCGTCTTCTCCACATTTGATTGGAAGTTCTCTGGTTCACTGTCCATCGCCCCTCTCTTTTTCATAATCCGCTTGACAGAGAGTGAGCCTGTTCTGTTTCTATACTTTGAAAGTGCCAGATTGCCTTCTTGAATGCTCTATTTATAAAGATGCCTTCCTGGGACTTAACATCACCAAACACTGTGGAGCTCCTTTCTAAAGAAAATACTGAGAAGACCTCCAAGATGCTTTAAACATCTTTAATTTGGACCTCATTGCTCCAGATAGTCTACTACTACTGAGCCAACATGCTTCCTGAGCAGTTTAATGAGACTTTTCCCAACATGGAGTGAGGGTGAATTTCTAAGAGCTAAGTAGATAGCACAGATAATTTTCATGCTGGATGAAAAGACCTCCTTCTATCCCAATTCTTTACCAATGTCAGTTGGCGTTTGCTACTTTAATACAAGCAGAACTGGAAAGAAAAGAGATCCAATATATACATCATCATCATCATTTAGCAATGTCAGGGCCCGCCCACATTCGACCTGTCAAGTATGCTGATTCCACCTTCATGCCAGGGCCACCTTCAGTCAGCCTCCATTAATACCGTCTCTTAGCAGTGATAGCCCCACTCACAAGCCTCTTCCTATGCAACCATACCTAGCAATTGCAGCACACCTTTCACAGGAGTCAAATGTTGTGGTACAGCAAATGTTCGCTAGCATTAAACTGGTTGCCTGCCAACATTTGGGATTTTATTCTTATTTATTTGTTAGAGTTATACCCTGCTTTTTCTCCACAATAAGTACATGACCTTTTGTCTTCCATTTTTCCTGCAATGAGAATCCTGTGAGGTAATGAGAATCCTGTGAGGGAGTGAACAAGCCCAGAGAACAGCATCTAACAGCTGACCTTCAAATATTTTCGATGTGCTACTCCTTTTAGTCAGTATCTTATTTGTGTCTGGCCTCAGGGCCACAATAAGTAAATCTGAATTTGCATGATTCAGATATCTGTCAGCCTGAAGAGTCTCGGTGACACAGGTTCAAACACTTCATCCTTGTCGCAAGAGGGTCTTGTTACCCTTCCACAATTTGGGGGTTGAAGATGGGGACCCCCACATATGATTCCCATCATCAGGCCTCCTTTCTTTTTTCCCCTTTTGTGAAGCTGCAGCCTGCTCGTTAACAATGCTGAAAACTATTTGCCTCCCCCCATTCCAGCCAAAGCACAGACAGCCATTCACTATGCTGAAATCCCTCACCGGAGGCTGAATAGCCAAGCCTTATCATAAGCAAATCAGCATTCAGGAAACTGTCACATCTATCACCCGTCCAAAGTGCGGCACCCAGGGAGACTCCCCACGTTACCAGAAGCCTCTAGCACACTCCTGAAAAGAACAGCTCCACATTTCAGGAAGTAACACATTACCAAGTGATTTGCCCATTAAGATTTATGCCTGAAATAGAGGAGCCAGAACCCTTGGGCATCTGTAGACTTTTCATCAGCTGATTAAGTTTGACAGATGAAGTCAGTCCCTGACCTTTCTGCGTCTGAGAAAATGGTGAGAGAGAGAGAGAGAGAGAGAGAGAGAGAGAGAGAGAGAGAGAGAGAGAGAGAGAGAGAGAGAGAGAGAGAGAGAGATGACTTCTCTTTCACCTTTCCATTCAATTGTCCACTTCCTCAGGAAAAAAAAAAGGAAAGATGCAGCTTGCAGCTGAATTTGTAGCCAGATAGTTTACAGCAAACCATGGAGGTCTCAGTCATGAGGGGAGATAATAGGGTGATGGATCTGCCCTTTGTCCTGGGGTGGCCAATCAGCCTTCAACTGAAAATGACTGGCAAATACATATTGATAGATTCCAAATCTCCACTAAGATTTGTCAATATGTATTTGCCAGTCTCTCTTTTTTTTTTTGACTGGATAACTACATGAGACCACCTTTTCACTTTTGAGACTTTGCTTTTTAAGACAACAGTCTAGCTTCAAAAATAAAGTGGAAGAAATGCCCAATACTGTTATATCTATTGCTTTCCAATTGTGAGAATTTCCTTTTAATTGGTTTTCTATCCAGCTTTCTTAGCACACACACACACACGTTGCTTTAGGGGAGCTAAGAACATGAATCAAAACAACGTCATAAAACAGACTATAAAACAAAATACAGAAAAGTTAAAAAAAACCAACCAATCCATGTTAGGCAGGATAAAGTTTTGCTCCCCCTTTTTTAAGGAAAAAAAAGTCATTTTTAATTATCTTCTACTACCTAGAGGAAGACTGTTAAAAACAAACTCAAAATATTGTTCATAGATGAAGGAGAAATTTATTTATTTGTTTGCTTGTCAAAAATTTCAAACTGTCTATATCCCTCACAGAGGGAACCCGGACAGTGTACAAATAAAATATTAAAAACATAAAAATAGTATATACATTTTAAAGGAGGCCAGGGATGTTTAAAATTAAAAGGTGGGAAGAGGGATTTGAGGATGCTAACTAGCCCTACTGCGTCCCAAGCAAGACTGCAGAATCATGTTTTATGCCTTTCTGGAAGGCCAGGAGAATAGAATCCCACCTCAACTCTGGGGAAGAAATTCTTCGTAGGACAGGTACAACTGGAGAGAAGGCTCTCTTCTTGGACCCCACCACTCAGAATTCTTTGACTAATGGGGTCTGCAACCAGAGATGGGTTCCTACCAGTTCAGACCAGTTCTACCGAGTAGGTAGTAAGCCACTGGTGACATCACGGAGCTGGTTCTGGTCCGTGGATGCCGCCATCTGGGCTATCTTATCTCATCTCATCTAAATGCCCAACTGATCTCTTATCGTGCTGTATTTGTTATCTTCTTAACTGTAACATCTGAGAATAAAATGGATTAAACTGTGAAGACTTTAATGTGAGGACAACCTATTGCATTTTAGATGCACTGGACTTTAATTCTCATGAGTTTTGGTATTGTGGGAATAGAAATCTATCATATTTGGAGGGTTCTAGTTGTAGAAAGCCAAGAAATAGTAAGAATAAGGGCCAGGCATTTTGCACCACTCAGAATTGTTCTTCTAAAATATTATTTTGCAACATTTCTGATTCACCTGTTGCATTCCTTTGGCCCCAGCAACTGCATTTCATTCATTGTCTAACAGGCTGTCATGTTCCTTCTAGAAAAGCAGCAGGTAGCAACTGGTAAGTAGTGTTTAGGAAATTAGCCAAATGCTGGAGCGTCAGAATAAAAGACATACCAGCAAGAGACAACAGTTAAGCCTTCTCTTTTCTGACATAATGCAAGCTGGTTTCTTCAAACTCTTTTCTTTTTTTTCCCCACCCCCAAAGGGTCTGATGAACAGAATTTAACACCCTTCCTGGAGGGTGTGATTTCGCTTAAATGAGCTTTCTGAGATGTGTGCCAAAGATAATGGCAGAGAACTTGATGCATTTGAAGACCCTGGGAAATCGCAATGAATGGAAGGAGAAAGGTGCCAGGTAGGGAAACGGGTCAAACATCTCCTCCTCCTATGATTTCTGCTATGCTTTGTCCTACCAACCCTCACTTAATTAAGCTTTAGAAATTCGTTCAAAGAGGGAGCATTTCAGTAAAAATCCCATGTCATATTTTTGGCATTTACATAGTAAAGATGCAGCTGAAGGCTGACCATGAATACTATATTTTTCATCATACAACCACAGCCTCAACGATCTATGCACTCTTTTGGCTTTCCACCTATCCCACTGAAATCTCCAGGGAAGATATTAAGAAAACATTTCCAGTAATTGCACTGCTGGCCCTCGCCGAAGGAACTCCCTCCCTTAAGGCTTAATTTCTGTTTCCCTTTTTGAAAATTAGGGGAATTGTTCTCCTTTCGTATTTGGTGGAAAATTTAAATAGGCCATTTATGTCCATCTTTACCTTCAAGCACTACTATATTCTCATGGGTTGGTGGGCTGGATTGTTATAATAGCAATAGCACTTAGACTTATACAGTATATACTGCTTTACAGTGCTTTACAGCCCTCTCTAAGCAGTTTACAGATATATTACAGCATATTTAGTGACCTTGGAAGGATGGAAGACTGAGTCAACCTTGGGCTTGTGAGAATCAAACCACCAAACTGCAGGCAGCCAGCAGGCAGCAGAAGTAGCCTGCAGTACTGCATTCTAATCACTGTGCCACCAGGGCCCGTAATGATATGCTTTGGACATCCCCTTGGGCTTTTGCTTCTAGAAATTTTGCCCTTTATGCAGCAAAGTCTCATGAGCATAATTAGCAAATATGATGCTACGTTATTCCCAGGTCCATTATTTTCTTAGCAGTAAAAAGACAGCAAAATCATCATGATTACCAAGTTGTCTGCCTATACTAGTGATGAAGAACCTATGGCAACAGCTCGTGTACCCTCAGATATGAGGGCACATGAGGCGTTGCCCTATGTCAGCTCCAGCGCACATGCACACACTGGCCAGTTGATTGTTGACTTTCCGGAGAGCAGGGGAAGGCCATTTTTGCACTCACCAGGCTTCAGGAAGCTTTCCTGAAGCCTGGGGAGAGCGAAAAATAACACAACGGGCCAACCAGAAGATCTGAGGCTTCAGTGAGGCCTGCGCACCTGCGCAGGGTGGGGGCAGGGCACACATGCATGGGGCAGCGCATTGCATTATGGGTGTAGGAAGGTGTATGTGTGACACACACACACACCGCTTTTGGCACACGATGGCAAAAAGGTTAGCTATGACTGGCCTATACTGTCCTGTCTAAAATGTCATCATTGGAGAAAAAGCTCCTCTCCTTATTTAGGAGTTTGATACTTTTCAGGAGCTGTCCGGCTGAGATAGAGGGAAAGAAATTACACTAAAACCAAGGTATGTGGAGATAAAGAAAAGTAGAGGCCAGTCAATGGAGAAATTACCTTCTCTATCTCCAAATGTTGCCAGCACAATGTATTGATGTTCTGGAGGCCACAACTTTGGGTGTTGGATATAGCAGTAATCCTTAGGCCTTTCCGCGTTACTGAAGTTAATTGTCCTCCTTAAATTGGCAGAATACTCTTTGGCACAAAATTCATTGCATCTGTTGCCAATCTTTATTCTTCCTCTCTTTGCAGTCCTTGCAAGTCACCTTGCCTTTCCTCCAAGGTAACAGATGACAAAGGCTAAAAGATTTTATGTACCTTGAGACTGCCTTGAGAATGTTTCAGAATAATGATGAACTATCCATTTTAAAAGTGGTGCAGCTCAGGACAACTTAAGCTTATCTCCTTCATAGGCTGGGGATGAAGATGAAAACCAGGTCTTGGGGACACACTTGAAATAAAATTGCCACAGGTGCAAGTGATGACAGCCTGAGGGCCACAGGTTGTCTCTGTTGTATCTTCTATTGTCCCTTTCTCATAAAGTCCATCATAAACCCAAGTCTGTACAACTTCATTGGGCACACATATAAACCAAAAACAATTACCTAAGCATCAACTCAGTCGGGAAACATAAGAGGAGATCAGAAAGAACATCAAGATTGTCCTGTCTTGATTCTCTTTGATATAAGTATCTGTGGATGGGGGGAGATTGGAGTCTATCAGGCTTTCGAGATTCTGTTATTGTACCCTGCAACAATTAAGTAGAATTTCAGTAGGTCTTGGGAAATCTATCCATATTTCTCAGAAAATAAGACCGAATCTTATTTTCTTTTAGACATGAAAATAAGCACTTGGGCTTATTTTCAAGGTGGTCTTACTTTTTTTGAGGTGCAACAGGCCAGAGTCAGTGAGCTGGACGCACTGTTGCCTCCATTCCGAACATTCAGTGTTTGGAATGGAGACTTTTTGGTGAACGGGAGGCAAATGGGGAGGGGGATTTTCCTGCCTGCCATTCTTCCCTCAGTCTGTGCTGAGCTTGAGGAATGGATGACAGCAGGGGTGAGAAACACGGTATTTCCTGGCTTGGCCTACCTTGAAAGGTTGACATTTCTTATCTCTCGCTACCTTTCATCAGTTTTCTTTTACATTAATGAATGCTTGATTCTAGGTGCCTCTGGCTGTACTTCTGTTCACAGCGTAGCTTTTCCTGTTAATTCTTTGGGGGAAAATGGATTGTGAGTGTGCTCATCTTAACTGTTACTAAGCTTTGCAAAGCCTTAAAATCTTTTCAAGAGAGGTGAAATAAGTATTTGAAGAGCTGAAGATGCCATTGCCAAGCGACCTGACAGGACTAGCTATAAGTGCTCCTACAGATAAGTATCTTCAAAGTGTTGACATGACTGGCCTGGCAAATCATATTTGTGCAGATTAAGAAGAGGAGAGAATTTTTAGTGCTGAGTGGAGAGGTGAGTCCAGTAAATATATGAATTACGGAAATCATCTTGTTTGTAGATTTGTCTACTCCCTGCCCCTGCCCCCATACCGCATTAGTCTGAATATCTTGCTTACTGTTTTCAGTAGCTTTGACTCAGAGGTGGGCTCTGAATCTTCTTACTGCCGGTTCATTCAGGGTCACTCTTTGAGGGCGCGTGCAAGCGTGCGAGCAAGCACACACGCGGCAGTCAAAAACTAGCTTCTGCGCATGCACAGAAGCAAAAATTAGCTTCTGTGTAGGTGCAGAAGCAAAATCCAATATGGCAGCGCCCATGGAGCGCTCCATGACATCACTGCAGAGTTGCTACCTACTCTGTAGAACCGGATAGAACCGGAAGGAATCCACCTCTTATTTGGAGGGAGTAGCAATGAAAGGCTGCAAAGATCACTTCACTCTTCGCTCACCTCGTTAGGTCTGAAAAAAAGCTTTGAAAAAGCTACATTTGGAGTATAAGACGCACCCAAATTATCAGCCCCAATTAGAGGTAGAAAAGGTGCATCTTATACTAAGAAAAATACGGTAACTGGTGGAACAGCTTGCCTTCAGAAATTGTAGGGTTCTTCACTGGAGGTTTCTTAAAAAATACTGGACAGCCACCTATCTGAAATGACATAGGACCTCCTGCTTGAGCAGGCGATTGAACTAGAAGACCTTCAAAGTCCCTTCCAGCTCTATTCTGATTGATTGACATACTTAACTATGATTTTATCTAAAGCCTCAGTTTTGCCTATTGTCTTGCTGTTCACAGTGTGATGGAATGTGTGCATGACCTTGGGGAATGAGCACAAAAATGCTACCTAGAAAACAATCAGACATGAGAGGCAGGAGCCCCAGTGGCATAAAGGGTCAGGGAAAGAAATTTAGCGAGGATCTGCCCCAATGGATTAGGAGTTAAAAATGGTGGCAGGAAGCTTGTACATTCAGACTCACAAGGTTCTGCTAATATAGCCTTATAATAAAGTAAATTAGTTCATCTAGTCATGCTTCCTGTCTTGTTTATCTGAGGGGGCTGACATCAATGTTGCAATATGCTCCTGCCTCTCTTGTCTGATGATTTCCTAGGACCATCTCTTCCCCTCATACAGGGGTGGGTTCTAACTTACCTCACCACCAGTTTGCTTCCTCCCGCTCCACGTGGCCGCACCTTGTGGCCGTGCGCATGCGCATTTTGCAGTTCCGCACATGCGCAATGGAAGAAAATTACAAAGAAATACCCAAAAAAGAGCCAAAAGCAAGATGGTGTTGCATGCACAGTGCCGGAAACTTGGCTTCTGCGCATGTGCAGAAGAAAAAAAACCCAGAAAAAGTTCCAAAAAAAAGATGGTGCCGTCCATGGACCAGAACCATTGCCATGACGTCACCAGTGGCTTACTACCTACTCTATAGAACCGGTCTGAACCGGTAGGAACCCACCTCTACCTCATACCTAAAGTCATCCACATATTCCACTACAGAAAGAGAAGAAGAAAACAAACAGCAAAGTGGATGAACTCAATTTTAGCATTTGCTTAGGGACAGGTCACCATGTGGGAGTCAAGGCTCAACACCAACTTGACAGCACATAATTAATCAATCAATAAAAATTCTCTGAGTCTTAATTGCATCAATGATACAACCATTTTTATTTATTTTATTATGTATGTTTCATTTATTGGGTTCTTTTAGTAGAATTCTGATGATTGTAGTGACATTTACATGTTATTTGTTCAAGAGCAGTTTTTATGAATTACTTTGACCATACTAAATTTGTGTCATCACTCCACACTCTATTTCATTTCAGCTGTTTTAAATTCCTGAAGATAATAATACAAAAAATTTATTTAGAATTTTTATGGCATTTGGGGATGAAACAGGATTCTAATTTAAAAGAAAAGTTTTCCTTAAATGCAATGATTCTCTTTATACAGACTGAGGCCTTTAACAAGAATTTAATTTCAGTTTTATAGACTCACAATAAATACTTTTGGCAAAACTAAGTAATCAACACTTTTACAGAGTTAGCATATTTGAAATTTACTGCTTAATAGAAATATTGATATGTTGTTGTAGGACAGATTTGCAGAGGCTAAACATTCATGATTAAGTTTTCTAAATAGAAAACCTATTAGTCTCACCTCCCATTCAGATTAGTAATCACATATATGATTATACACCCTGCAATTATGGTCAATGAACTGTAGAATTCAATTCCATTCTGTAGTTACTGCTTTATCAAATGCTTAAGTTAAGAAAATAATTAATTGCCAGGAGTTAATATAATCCAAAATCCACATTTAAACAAGAGAGATCCCATCAGAGGCAGGCATTTTGGTTTTTAAATGCTTTTTGCATATTTTTGCACTTTTCTCTCTGCAGGTTAATTGAAGTACATGTAATTTCTAGAATGCTTCCAATTTTATTGGGTCTTGGCCTTTGATAGAACAAAGCCTGAACTAAATAGGTCTTTTATTTGTTGGATCATAGCATGCTTATGTTCTCATATTGTGGATAACCACAGACATTCCAGCTTCAAAAAATGAGCAGATCGTTTGTTGAGAAAATAGTTTGAAAGTTTAATTACGGTAGTTTGAATTCACTATGTTTAAACTGTCAAGAATCGTCCTCAAGGATTTTTAAAAGATACACATTCTTCCTAAAATCTTTTTAAGTTTTTGGTTGCATTTTGCTCACTGTAGAATACAACTGAGAGCAATTTCATATTCTATTTTGGTCCTTAAGTAGCTATAAATGAAATATAAATGAATGGATTATTTTAACTTGATCAGCTTCTCAAGACTTTTATGGACAAACAGTCTGTGACATAAGATACCGAGAAAGAGAAACACAATTTTACAATATAATTTCATTAATTAACAAAACATTACTAAAGTTTGTTTACTTAGTGATGATTTAACCTATTGGAGAGAGTCTCAAATGACTTCAACTGTTTACTAAACATTAGATCTGTAACTGAAAGTAAGAAGTGTGCATACAACATTAAATACATAGGTCTATATGTATTTTTAAAAATTAAACAGCAAGCGTTGGATGCAGGTTCAATTTGCTACTTATTGCATATCCTTTGAAAATTACAAAACCATACATAGACACCATGTCAAGTTTCTATTGAGCAGCAACAGACTGTGCACACATTCGTGTGCACCAGTGTTCATGGTAGCATCATGAATTATTATGAATATTAAAGTGATTATACCAAGAAGTGTTAGGAAGCTTTGCAAACAATTACATGTGGAGAACTACATAATCAAACTATGACTTTGTCCTGTTTCCTGACTCATGAGACCATTTACTTCATCCCTGGGAATCTGAGCTATGACTGTTCAGTTTAAGCTGTTTTTAAAGTGATCTGGGTCTCCCAAAACAAATTGGCTGCTAGTTAATCAGAAAGTACAGGCAGATAGCTCTTGCAGTTTAGGCACATGGACAGAAACTGGTCTGCACCTGCTGGCTCCATCTATACCATCTTATGCTTCACCTACTCTAGCTTCTACTCTAGTATCTGAGTCAATCTAATGTCAATCTAATCTAATCTAATATCTAATCTAATTTAATCTAATCTATCACAGTGTTTCTCAGCCTTGGGAACAATAATATGTGTGAACTTCAACTCCCAGAATTCACCCATTCTGACTTGAGAATTCTGGGAGTTGAAGTCTATACATTTTAAAGTTCCCAAAGTTGAGAAACTTTGCTTTCAGAATTTACACTGGTGTTATGACAGCCTAATCAGCCCAAATTCATTTAGCCATTTATTTATTAATCCTTAGTCCAATTGTATTTATGTATTAAGTAGCTTTGTTAGACATGTATTAAGGTTTTTGCTTGTTATTTAGCACATAGAAATAACAAAGAAATGGTTGTGGGGCCTAGCATCAACTTGCATGGAGCTGAACTGCTTTGTTTAGGCAGAGATTATGATACTTTGAATTAAACTATTTGTCTCCCAGCTCAAAAGTGCCTGGCACTTAGGGTAATAGATAAAACCTTGGTACCAAGTTGCTCAGGAGAGTTTCTACTGATAAGGAATGTGTTTAATAAGACAGCATTTTCGACCTACTATATAACCTTTAGTTGAACTATGGTACTTAAGATGTATGCATTATGTTGCTATTAATGATTGGTTTACAATGTGTGTTTCCATGACTGGCTCATGGCAATATATGCTTTTCAAAATTGTGTAAAAGAGAATCCACTCCAAGCTGAGGTGTGCCCATTTGAAACTTGTTTCTGGGTAACCCTGTTGTTTGCAAATACAATTTCTTTCTTCCTTTCAATTTATCTGATGTGATTCATTGGGCTTTCACACCAGGTAAATGATTTATAGGACAACAATTTTAGTGCCCAACATTCACTTTATTGTGCTGAGCTGATCCTGAACTGACATCCTAAAGACCTAAGAGTACACACTGGTGAAATATAGTGAATAACTGAAAGGTAGGTTAATGTTCTTTAATTAATTCCTGGCTGGATCTATGGGTGGATTAAATGTGTCAATCCAACATTTAAACCAGATCTAAGATCTAATATGGTTCATTGGGCTTGCATTCCAGGTAATTGAACCTGAGATTTCTAGCACAATACTAGTATTGTAGTGTAGGAAGGAAATGGGAAGAACTCATCCAGACAGTAATATCAGGAAAAGAAAGAAAAGGATAAAAAACCCTAAATTCAGAAACAAAGGCACCACTAGGAGTTTTAGGAAAAACAGGAAACTGCAGCTCCAAAATATATTAAATAAAAGCCACTCAAGATTCAGCATAAAACACATTAGAATAGAAAATCATTAAATACCCTCATAGAAACAGCTAACCCAAGAAGAGAAACAAAACCAGAGTAATTAAAATTCTGATATAGTGGGAAGGGAAAGCAGGAAATGCAGATACAGGAAGAGATGGGCCAGAATAACAAAGGGAAAGCAAACAAAAAGGTGCTAAAGGTAGGTTGTAAAGCACAATATCAGTTTTGGGCAAAACACTTGAAACAAATAAAAATTAAATTACAAACTAATAGGCACTTCCTTGCCGGTACTCTGGGTGGAGGAATCACAAAAGGCAAAACAGGAATGAAACCATTAACACAGGAGCCACACAAAAGCCAGAATCATTAGCACAAAGCCACAAAAAAAATCAGACTTCAAAGGTGAAAAAAGTATAAAATATCTAGTCATTTACAATTTGGGTGTTAGCCCAAGAACATGTGTCCTTGCTGCTGCTCACGCTGCCGCTTGTGCCTCCTTCTTGAGAAATAAAGAAACTCGATTTTCATGCAGCTGTTCTGCTCAAATTATTCCATGTCAGCAACACTTCCCAGCAGGAAATTCGAAAAGGTTGAAGCAAGCCATGAATTTTAAAGCTAAAACAAAAACATCAGGCAGAATCAGTCGCTCACCAAGGAGATGGATTGCATTGCAGCCTGCAATCCATCT
>JANHFT010001732.1:45979-59749 GCA_032467955.1 Pseudoxenodon macrops
GTTTTTTTAATTTTTTTCAGATTTTTTCTTCTTCTGCGCATGCACAGAAGCCGAGTTTCTGGCACTGTGCATGCGTCACCATCTTGTTTTCGGCCTTTTTTTGGAGGGGGAATTTTTGGGGCTTTTTTCTACTATGCATGTGCATGCATGAGGCAGTGAACCGCCAGCGAGGTAAGTTACAACTCACCCCTGGTGTATACATATATATTTCATCACTCTTGAGTTTGATTTATAATAATTTACAGATGGCAAACCTCTTTTTATACTTCTGTCAGCTCATCAGATAGGCCACTACACAAGAAAATAAGCAGGATGGCCTGAAATGCCATGCCCCAGAGACGGGCTTTAACAAAAAAATATATCTGATAAGCAATATGCATTAGTGTCAAATGCTGAGGATATTATAAAACCGCAGCATCCAAAGTCTCAATTGGCTGAATTTATCACTGCATAATGCAGCATCTGTGTCCTGCTTCAAAGAGATCCTTCACAGTTTTGGCAAATCAAATCATACCTGACTTCTGCTAGCTTTTTTATATTTATCTCTTTGCTTATTGATTTATTCTTTCAATAAACCGATGCTCCACAGAATAAATGCAGCATGGAGAGACAATCTATGATAAAAACAATCTTGCTATAATGGGATAAATTTCCATGTAGTCACACAGCAGGATTGCTTTTCTTCTCAGTGTAGTGTAGTCACACGTGCCCGAAGGGGAGCAGAGAATCAAAGCTTAAAGGTCAGAGGTCAGTACAGCCTCAGCCTTTTAAAACTCTTCAGTAGGATCTTGCATAAACAGCCTCATCTTTTTTTTTAAATCTTAAAATAGAATCAAATACTCTTCTTAGATAGGATGAACACATTTAATATAGGATTGTATTTTCTTTACAGCGACTAGCCAACCGTTAAGACAGAGACGGATCTGTTTATTAAATAAATTAATGCTTAGGGAAGTAACCTACCAGTCAATGAATACTTCAGCTTCAACCGCAATAATACAAGCGCACACAACAGATACAGACTCAGTGTAAACCACTGCAAACTTGATTGCGGAAAATACGACTTCAGCAACAGAGTGGTCAATGCCTGGAATGCACTACCTGACTCTGTGGTTTCTTCCCCAAATCCCCATAACTTTAACCTTAGACTGTCTACAGTTGACCTCACCCTATTCCTAAGAGGTCTGTAAGGGGTGTGCATAAGCGCACCACCGTGCGTGCCGTCCCTGTCCTAATGTTCCCTCTTATTCATATCTATCTAATATGTGCTTGACAAAAATAAATAAATAAATAAATAAAATAAAATAAAATAAATAAAGTATAATAAAAGACACCATGATGTCTTGTGTGTCATGTCATCATGCACACTATACAAATGTTGTCAGTCATGCTCTTTGGGTGATATTCACAGCAATGCGCTTAATGTTGAATTAGCCTTGTAGAATAAGTTGCCAAGTTCAATTGCTGCAGCATGCATCAGCTAAAGTTACAAGCGCTAAAAAGTTCTGGGGTCGCAACAAAAGGATCTTGCCAATATTTTGCTTTGGTTGCCAAATATTTTACATGAACATTTTGGCCTTCATAAGATCATCTCTATTTGAGACATAGTTGGAAACAGTTCTCAGGTGTGAACTGCACAGATGCCTTGATTGTATAAGAGAAATCCTGTTTCTCTAACTCCTTAAAAAACTTTGGAGTGTTTTTACGTTTGGTCCCACCTTTTCATCTTCGGAAAAGGAATTCAAAGCTTGGAATGTTTAAAGATGACTTAGGCAGCATTTCCCCACATCATTGTTTTAATCGTCTGTTCAATGGAGTCACCTTTTTGTAATGCTTATATCTTTATTTTCTAAAATACAGGCAGCCAAGAAATCAAAGGAGTAAAATACAGCAGCATCAGTTTAACTTCCTGACTTTCATATGGCAAGTTTAGGGAAGATTTCATCAGGGACATCAGCCGGAAGGGGGGGGGGAAGGAGAGGCCACCATCTGCCAGATGGCAGGTATGGAGTTGGATTCAAATTCCTGCCTCTTTTGTACCTGTGTGGTGCCTGGTGCCTGGCATGTAGAAACTGCACCTGCCATCTTGCCGATTTGACACCTTGAAGAAGCTTCTACTTTTCACCATTATTTATTTAACAGAATATTCAGAGTTAGAAGAGACCTTGGAGATCTTCTAGTCCAACTCCCTGCTAAAGCAGGAGACCCTGTACCATTCCAGACAAGTGGCTGTCCAGTCTCTTCTTAAAAGCCTCCAGTGATGGAGCACCCACCAACTTCTGGAGGCAAGCCATTCCACTTAATTAATTGTCCTCACTGCCAAGAAATTTATCCTTTGTTCTAGGTTGCTTCTCTCCTTGGTTAGTTTCCATCCATTGTTTCTTGTCTTGCCTTCTGGCGCTTTGGAAAAATTAGGTTGACCCCTCTTTCTTTATTGTCTCTCAATTTTGAGTAAACGCCCCAATCCTTCTACACTTTCAGTTGTGTCCTGAAGAAACAACCATAGAAAATAGGTTGCACAGTGATCTGAATTTAAAAAAAACAAAAACCTTGTTCTTTGCAGCTGTTGGACACTTCCAGTAAGAACCTCTTTGATACTAAAGAAGAACCCAAGTTTTACAAAGTAAATATATAACTTGTTCCTGAGGACAAGAAAAGTAATGGCAGGCTTTATATTATGCATTCTGTTTTAGATTTATTGGAAGAAAGGCTTACGGCGAGCAACCATTTCATAGCGAATGCCTTCTGTGGTTTCGGCACAGTGGCCTAGATTTGACAAGAGTTAAATACAGGTTTAGATTTGGGGGGTGGGTGGGAAAAAAAAGAATCTGCATTTGAAGTACCATGTGGTTTGTTCGGCGTTCAAGTAAATGTCCTATCAAATCAAATTCACGAACTCCGCTAAGGAATCGCACACATTCACCAACAACGGAACACAAATCTCTAATATGTTCATTCTTGGAAGCCCTGGAGTGGTATGTCTTAATAGTTACCACACCCTCCACTGCAGCAAATCCCAGCAGGGGATTTTGCTTGCTGAGGTTCTGTTTGTGTTCAAATAAAGTTGAGTTCACTGGAGGATATGACAAGTTTCTTTATGTCCAAGGAAGAAACAGGAACGCAAAGAGGACATAAATACGCGGCACTTTTGACCAACCACTTGGGTCCTCAAGCCACCACCAAAATGTCTCCTAACAGAGAGAAAACGTTTGTAAAAATGTCAAAGAGTCAACAATGACAACCGCAGTGAGAAGTTAAAAAAATATATGACAAAATGGCACCCATGGCCGCCATCTTGGCCTTGCTGATCCACGCAGCCCAACCACAGATGCTTCTGGTAATACGCGGATTGATAATTCAGGATCTCAGTCAACATCTGAAAGATTTTCTCCAGAGTGAAAAGATTAAGAATGTGTGTGCATAGCTGAAGTGTGCAGAGTACATTTGAGTGGAGAGTCTCTCATATGGGATTATCCCATTCTGGAGATACAGTAGCTAGTAGATTAAGAGAAAATTCCATCTACAACCCATTGACGCCTTGGTGCTTTTTATTCAATTTGTTATTCATTTTAACATCTTAACTTTTAATGCCCAATATTTTAATGGTTTTAAAAAACAACAACCATCTAATGGTTTTATCCTGGTGTTTACGATTTTGTAAGCCACTCAGAGTCACTTGATAGTGAGATGGGAGGCATATATATTAAACAAATTTTTAAAAATGTGAAAAATCAATTTCACAGTTTTTTCACAATACACATTGGGGGGGTTAGAAATGCTCGTCACATTTCTACCCCTCACAAAATGTGGAGATATAATAAGGTATGATGAAGATTTGCGGTTTTATGAAGGCAATTCCTTATCCTCTTTGCTTAATTATCATGGTGTTCTTTTCAACGATGACTATCAGGAAGATTTATTTGTATGTCATTGCTGTTTTGTCCAATTGCTGCTAGTATGCCTGGGGGGAGGGGAAATAAGAGTAAAAGACTTTAAATGCAAAAGCTGTCCACCTCACAGGGTCCTGTGCTGCTTATAACTCCTTGCACAGTTTGCTCATCTTTTCCACAAACCTCCTTGGGGTTTGACCAGTTTTCCACAGACGGATGCCTGTAAGGTGTGTGATCAACAAAGCCAAGATGGCAGCAGAAAAGGAGTGCTATGTGACACATATTTTTTAAAAAATGACAGAGCTTCCATCACACTGTTATGGTTCCCCTCTTGACTTTTTTGACATGCCCTAAGGCAGTGATGGCGAACCTATGGCACAGGTGGCACCACAGAGCCATTTCTGTGGGCACACAAGGCATTGCCCTGTCAGCTCCAGTGCGCTTGCGTGTGCTGGCCAGCTGATTTTCAGCCTTGATTTTCAGGCATTTTTCACTCTCCGGAGACTTCAGGAATTTTCAGGGAAGCCTCCA
The DNA here is from genome assembly GCA_032467955.1 of Pseudoxenodon macrops. Taxonomy (NCBI): domain Eukaryota; kingdom Metazoa; phylum Chordata; class Lepidosauria; order Squamata; family Pseudoxenodontidae; genus Pseudoxenodon; species Pseudoxenodon macrops. Next base: position 50,401 of record JANHFT010001732.1, read on the forward strand.
GAGGGTGAAAAACGGCCCAACGGGCAAACCGGAAGTCCCATTGGGCCGTTTTTTACCCTCTGGAGGCTTCAGTGAAGCCTCCTTAACTCAATAGGGTGTGTGCAAAGGGGCACATGTGCAGTGCAGTGTGCGTGGGGGGGTGTTGTGTGCCGGCATGCGTGTGTGCGCACTGCCATTTTTGGCACACAAGAAAAAGAAGGTTAGCCATCACTGCCCTAAGGGCACCCCTGCTTCCATAAATCACCACAGCTTCTTTTGAAAGTCCAAAGAGCTTCTGAACTTGCACTTGTGTAGTGGTGTAGAATGAAACGAGTCCTGTCACTCTCTATAAGGGGAGGAAGAAGAGAGGCAGATCCATGGGAAGCAAATGAGAAAGTGTGTGGTACAATATCCAGGGGTGAAATCCAGCAGGTTCTGACAGGTTCTGGAGAACCGGTAGCGGAAATTTTGAGTAGTTCAGAGAACTGGCAAATACCATCTCTGGCTGGCTCCAGAGTGGGAATGGGGATTTTGCAGTATTCTTCTCCTGCCACGCCCACCAAGCCACACCAGAGTCACCAAGCCATGCCAACAGAACCAGTAGTAAAAAAAATTAGATTTCACCACTGGTCTGAAGTGGTGTAGGGTTTCCTGTCTAAGCAGAGGGTTGGACTAGAAGTCCTCCAAGCTTACTTCCAACTCTATTATTTTAATCTATTCTAAATGAGGACTCCCTGTAGAGGTTTTTTTTTTTCATTCCACTTACTTTAACTCCCATTCCTCAGGGCAATAGTTACAACAGGAACCCGTTTATGGAGTCCATGAACAGCATAGGAGCAGTTTTCCTGACTGTTTTCTCTCTCCCTTTCTCCATAAAGCATTCAGCTTTTTTGCACTGGATCAAAGCAAACTTGTTTGCCGTAAAATGTGTTTTTATAGAGAGATTATTTAAAGCATAATGTCTGTTTATGGTCCCACAGTATGTTCTAATCACCTTTGTTTGCCTCATATTCCATTTCTTAATTAACCACCAACCTATTAGCATAAGGAGGTTTTTTTGCCCCAAGAGTATTAATTATACGTAATTTATATCATATGCATTTATTCTTTATCTGTTGGATGAATAAAACATTTACCTGTTTATAGCTACTTGGGGTTAACACTTTCATACAGAAAACTCACCTGAGACTTCCAATCAAATTATCAGATTTTTAATTTTCTGTTACATAATGATACCGTATTAGTCATTATAGTACTTTATTCCACTCTAGGCTAAACAATCATTTAGTGGAACGGAGTATTGGCAGCATTAATTAACCAGTGCTAGATGCTTAGTCCAATAGTAAGATGCAAATACTGGAAATAAAAAGTAAGACCAGTGACTTTGTGAAGGAATCCAATAGGGTCCATTTGGGCAAACCAAGGTTCTGGACATTAATAGGAAAAAATATGTGCTTCTAAAGATGAAGAAATAATGTTCTAAATAGGTGAAACAATTTTTTTGGCTACTTTCTGCCTCTATATTTGGAGGCAAAGCTTGAATTTGAGATTTTGATGGTACACAAAACTTTTTAATGCATTATTCCGTCAGAAGTGTTTATCCTGATTTCCTTCTGGCACTCAAGCTGGCTTACAGTGCCAGAAGGACTGTAAACAATAAAACGGACAGTGGAGGTTTTTTTGTCATTTATGACCAGTTGCATTCAGTTACAATGAACCCTGTAAAAATAAAATAGAGGCCAGTCACATGGTTACTCAACTTACAGCCACAATGACTTATGACTAAAATTCTAGGTTTAATTGTGCTCATAAATCCAATACTACCTGTATACAGTTTGCCAAGCTTTTTATGGAATATAGTCAGTCTACGCTTGTTATCTCCCATCTGAAGTTGTCAAAACTAAATGCAAACTACACTGTGTTGTTTCCTCATGTCATATAACATATGTCGGTATGTGCATAATGTTGTATTTATTTATTTATTTTGTCAGGTTTATGTAGTGTATATAAGTGGTGGAGACCCTTTGAGAACTGTATGCAATGAAATTTCATTTTAATGTATGTCGATTAATGTACATTCAAAGTGACAATAAAGTTATTCTAAGTCAAAATCTACTACAATACTTTTCATGCCAACTGTATTACCGAAAAGTTCTGTAAAGCCACAGAATACATTATATTTCATTTACTTGTTCATCTCTACCAAATCCAATCTGGTTCTTCTCTTGTCTCTTCTTATCTGACAAATTTGCCAGGACAATGAAAGGAAATCACCTTTCCATAGATTTTTCTGTTTCGAAAAATATCTTCCTGATTTTTGTACTCCTCCAAACTGTTTCAATGCAATGGTGCTCCTGGAACTAGCAAAGGTAAATTTAGCATTTTTTTTACTTTGAAAACATCCTTTAAAATGACTCCATATAGCCGACAAGGAAAGTATAGTAATAGATATTACTTCATGTTAAATAAAAAGGGTAATGGGTTTTTATTTACTAAATTAAAGAAGATTAAGATTAGATTTACTCCCAAATTCCTCTGTGTATGAACTTAACTGTTACGGTTCCAAAATATTTTTAATCCATTCCTCTGCACAAAAGGTCAAGAAATAATTCAGCACACCTATATTTCAAACAGAATTGTCAATGAATTTTATCTAAACTAAATATTTGAGGGAAATCTTGGCAGCTACAGTATGTGCCCCTTTGGGTTGACTTGTGGCACAGATAAACTGTCCAGGGCTTGCCCTATGATTGATAGGGACTTCCTGTCAATTGGCGCTAAGCTGCTTTTGTTAGCCCACTCCCCTTGACCTTCCGTGGAGACCACTGATTGGAGCAGTCAGTTCTTCCTTGTCCAGGTCATCTCTTTGTAGTTCTAAAGTTGTTTTTTGAGAGACAATGACCCATAATGACCTAACTCTTCCTTCTTCAGGTCAACCTCAAGGCAAGCAACTTCTTATCTCTCCTTGTTTGGAGGAACATTGGTGAGAGCAGCTGTTAACCATCAAAATCAACACTGCACCAAGTGTATGAAATAAAAAAGAGGATATCTGTAGTTACCATCAGCTCTCTCTCTCTCTCACTGTGCCTTGATATGTGCTTGCAACTACAGAATGTGGAGGCCATGGAGAGCCAACAAGCAGAGCCTATCACCTCCAACCGCTTGTCAAAACAATAAGACGCAGAGCACAAAACATACTTCAGCAGTGTTACACAGAACGTTGAAATTCCTTGTCTCCTCCTCCAGTGAAGCAGCCAGAATGAAAGAATAAGGCAAATGGTTTTGGAAAATATCCACTATTCACTTGACAGTGTGAATTTAGAACACAAACTACTCCATGTTGAGCTTCTTCAGATATGGTACGTCATCAGGGAGGGGTGGACTGGTCTACCTGAAAATGGATGAATTTGGAAGCAGTCTTCATCGGTCAATCAATCAATTTAAAAGCACACTCAGTCGAAACTGATAAGGCAATTAACACATTTATTGTATCTTCTGAATACAACAATATCCTTACTGAGAGTATTGGAAGAAATATCCATCTGGATTCAGTTCCAAGTGGGGAGAAAGACACTGGAAACACGGAGGCTGATTGGAAAGATGGTTTATTGATAAACAGGACCACATGGGTTTGAAATCCTGGTGCAGCTGAACACATGGAGTAGAGAGAGAGGGTTATTTATACTCTCTCTTGGGCCTTGCCCTTGAGGTTCCTGTTCCTGTGCAAGAAATGTATTTTATTGGCTGCTGGGATCATAGCTAACTTGGTAGGCTGTCTTGAGTCCCAGGCTTGGTTGAAGCTTGCTGATGCAATGAAAGGACTTGTTGTGCAATAGCAATTGTGTCTGAATGGCTTTGCCTTGAAGGATAATCCCATCATCCTGGAGCTGAAGATCTTTTGTCTTGTAGATAGGCTGGCACAGAGGTAGGTTCCTACCGGTTCTATCCGGTTCTATAGGGTAGATAGTAACTCCGCAGTGACGTCACGGATCCGCTTCTGTCGGTGGCTCCGTGGGTGCCGCCATCTTGGATTTTGCTTCTGCACTTTTGACTGCCATGCGTGCGTTCAAGACACAACCCTCAGCAAACCGGGAGTAAGAAGATTCAGAACTCACCTCTGGACTGGCACAAAAATATCTGCTGGGGGCAGGGGACTTGGGCTGAGTTTCTGTCTCCCTTAATATTTCTATTTCTCTTTTAGGGGAAATCGTCTGCCTTTTTTAATATTTCCTAAAATATTTCATTCTTCTAGGGGAGAGTGCTAACTTTCTACAAGAGGTATCAGATACCCGCAATTCAGTCCTGCTCTTTATAGAAGCAACAAGCAGTAGAGAGAACCACTTTCTTTTCAGAAAGAACGTTTAAATACATGAACATTCCTATGCAAATATAACCCATAGTCTTGCACTGTGAGTGTGAACACTTTGGGCTCGGCCTATCAAAAATTCAGAAAATGCCTAATTTGACTCTGTTGACATGTCTCTCTCTTTCTCTCTCTCTGACACACACAAACAAAAGAGAAACAATTATTTACATGTTCATTTATTCAGATAAAAACTACAGACCAATCATGTCTGTGATCCTTGGGGCCTGCTGCACGCCACCTACCTTCAGGCAGTGGTTTCTTTTTGTTGACAGGCCCCTGTGGCTTACTGGAGGCACCTCTGGGACACGCAAGATCTTCTTTCTATTATCCTTATACTCAGGGGTGGGTTCTAACGTACCTTGCCGCTGGTTCGCTGCCTCCCGCGCCCCGTGGATGCACCCCATGCATGCATGCGCAGTAGAAAAAAGCCCAACCCCCCCAAAAAAGGCCGAAAACAAGATGGAGATGCATGTGCAGTGCTGGAAACTCGGCTTCTGTGCATGCGCAGAAGAAAATAAATCCGGAAAAAATTTAAAAAATTTTTTCCCAAAAAACATTTAAAAAAAAAAGATGCTGGCACCCACGGAGCAGAACCGGCTCTGTGACATCACCAGCAGCCTACTACTTACTCAGTAGAACCGGTCCGAACCAGTAGGAACCCACCTCTGCTTATACTATTTAATTTTATCCGAAGAAGATTCAAATACCAAACACCAAAATATTTTGTTTTAAAGTTAGCCTTTTTTCCCCCCTAAGACACTTTTTTCTTTTTAATGTTCTGTTTGTTGTGTTTGTTTTTTTTAAAAAAAAAATATGTTGGTGTTTTTTCTTTGAATCTCTTCTGAATAAAATTAAATATTATAAGGAATATAGTCTTTTTTCTTGAAGTGGCCTTGGAGAAAGCTCTTCCTTTGCCTCCAAGAACCCTGCCAAAGCACACCCCAATCTCATGCGATTTTCAGAGATTCCGTAGGCTACATAAGAGCATCAACCCCTTTGTGTGACATCAGGACTCTGCTCAAGAGCACAATCCCACTCTTGGGCGGTTTCAACAGCCTCCGAAAGTTGTGTGCAAACGAACATGCTTTGAAGAATAGTTGTCGGATGTTGGTGAACGCTGGTGCGTCACACAAAAGATTGTAATGTGTCACCATTGACATGCCTGTCATAGGTTTGCCATTAGTGTACCACAATACAAACAGAACCTAATGGAGCCCAAATCTTCACACTTGCAGAAGATAATAAATCCATTAATCCTGAATCCCTTTACCCCAAATTGATTCACCATCAACTACAAACTGAGCTCCCAGGGGTCTGATGAGCATTACATTCCAGATGTTAGGGGGAAAACATTCAAAGCTATCAAGAAAACATTCAGAGCTATTAAGAAAACATATCTGGCCATTAAGAGCCATCACAGATCTTTATTTATTTATTTTTTTAAATGTTGATTGCTCTTTCAAAAAGGCTCCTGATAGCCAAACTCTGAGAAAAATAAAAGATTTGGATGAAGAAGGCTTTTGACTCTTCGTAAAACTCTATAACTGAACAGGTTCCTAAACTCAAATATTTGTTAAGCAGGTCAGGAATATCATGTCAACCAGATCCTCTTAGAGGCTGAGGTTCCCAGGCATAACAAGAATTTAAAAATGACAGCCTATAAAAAAAAAACCTGCATATTTTTAAAGAAAAAAAGAAAAATTCCTCCCCTCCCCCAGATTGGCTGCTAGAAGTAGCCTCCTCCTAAGCTATTGATAATTACTTTAGTAGTAGCTTACAGAGAATTTAATTACATATATCCATAGAGGAGTTTAGTTTTGATGTCACCCAATCATTGTGGTGAAAGTCAGCCTCAAACAGAAGTGAATTCGGCAGCTGGATTTCTTTAAGGTAATTATAGTTATAACGCTTTGATTTTTTTTCTAAAAAAAAAATCTTTTTGATGGAAATGAGATTCCTTAAAACTTTTTCACTTCCAAGTTTAAGGTGGTGGGGGAGGGAATGATCAAACTCTCTTCTTCAGAATTGTTTAGAAGGAAAGCGTAAGAAATATTCTTCTGGGTTCAGTTCCAAGTGGGGAAAAAGACTCTGGAAACATGGTGGCTGCTTGGAAAGATGGTTTAATGGTGGACAGCAGGACCAGATGATTTGAGGTCCTGTGGAAAAGGTGATCACATGCTTCAAGATGTTGAAGAAGAAAAGAACAGAGAGTTGCTGGGAGTTCCTGAGTTTTTTATACCCTCTGTTGGGCCCCACCTCCGAGTTTCCTGTATAAGAAATGCACTCTGATTGGTGGTTAGACTCCGGGAGAGCAGGGGTCTTAGCTAACCTTTTAGGCTGTCTCCCAGGCTTGCTTTGAATGCTGTCTGATGTAATTTTCTATGTGGTGAGTTTCTGTTTGCTGGATGTGTCTGCTTAAAGAGGGTAGATCTTTGTTATGTAGAATAGACTGGCCCAGGCTTTTTTAATGGCCCATTGACAAAGGTGGGGGCTATTAAGAGTGAGTCTGTTTCTTGCCTAAAGCATGTTTCTCCATTTTTCATCCAGGGAAATATAATATTCTGCCTTTTTAATATTTCCTAAAATATTTCACTCCTCTAGGAGGGGGTAGGTGCTAACCTCCTACAGAAGATAGTTGAGGGATTGCAATCGTGTGAGCATCCCATTTTTCATTCCCCAGCAGTTTTGTAGCTCCCCACATTTCAGTTTAAATCTAAGAGAACTCCTTCTTGGAACTCTTTTTTTTAATCAGGAAATATGTTCAGCCACAGGGGATACAAAGAGATGGAAAGGTGGCAGGAAGTGGAACAACAGCACTCCTACTAAAGATCTGCTAAAGTATCCAGGAAATGAAGAGAAAAATAAAAAACCTCTTGGAAGAGGCAGGTCTGAAGGGCAAATGTTAGATTTCAGATGTTGCAACTTCCGGCACATTTGCAATTCTTTTCAGGTAACCATGGTAAACAGAAATATGTTTTTATTTCTCCTTTTGCAAAGTAGAGTGCCCTGCCTCTCATGCCAGCCCTGCCTATAGCTCAGCCTACATTGTCCCAATCACGAGTGTCTCACATCCAAACGGCCCCAAAAGTGCTTTTTTTCAAAAGGCAATTGGACTTTGTTTTTCCTTGAAGAGGTTTCACTTTTCATCCAAGAAGCTTCTTCAGTTTCAACTTCTTCAGAGAACTGAAGAAGCTTCTTGCATGAGGAGCAAAACGTCTTCAAGGTAAAACAAAGTCCAGTTGCCTTTTGAGAAAAGCACCTTTGGGACAACCATGACCTGAATATCAGCGCCCCCCTATCTTTTGGACACCTGGGACCCATTTCTGTGGAGAAACAGTTTTCCACGGACAGGAGGGGGTGTGGTTCCCACGGATGAGACTTTGCTTACTTGTGTAGCCCGGTTTCTGGCATGTCATGGACCCATGCTGGTTCATGGACCGGAGGTTGGGGACCCCTAACCTGAATGATTGACAATCTCCATAGACATGTCCAAACAATGTGGCATGATTCCTTTCTGTCCCTAAAGAATAAATCTCTCATCTGGAATGACAAATAAAACTACAGGTATTCCTCATTTAGCAACTGCCTTGTTAGCAGTGGTTCACAGTTACAACAGTGATGAAAAAAGTATCTTTGCTTATCAATCATTGCATTTACAATCTTCACACATCTGTGAAGCAAAGGAAAGCTAATTCACTTAAAGATTCACTTAGCAACCTACCGGTAATTGCTAGATCCAATTGTGATCGCTAGACTATCTATATGCAATGCAAGATGGGGGGGGGAAACTGCATTCTGGTCCCAAACAGAATATTCAGAAAATACAGAAAGTGATTTTGCCAGCCAAACTATGAAAGACACCTTAGTGTCACACTTAGATGTAGATTGAAAGATGGAAGGGTGAGTGTAACTCCTTAAGTTTGGGTGAGGATACAGGCAAGAATCAAAGAAATTTAAATTTCTGACTAGAACGTATTCTCTGCTGGAAAATGGCTTGATGTTTGCCTGATGTCTATGAAATGTAAGTATATATTTGCCTGGAGGGAAGTCCCCATTGACCTAATAAAACATATTTCTGGCTTGTTCGATATAATGGATTGCATGGAAAATCAACTTGCTTTTTTCTTTCATGGAAATTTCTACTGTAATACAATTTTTCCCTCATGACTAGAGAGAGATACCCGAGTGCCAGGAGTAGCTTCAAAACGCAACTGCTACTCCGCAGCTACGGGCAATAAATGCAGCACAGTATCTATTGTCTGTAAAAGGTGACTATCAGACATTCATCAATGCATGACACTGTGAGTAATGAAGAAATAACAGGTTTTAGAAAGGTGATGCCATGCTGCAGCTTTTCACATTTGCTTAGTTCGGGGGGGTTTCAAACTTAACAACTTTAAATTAGGACTTTTCTGCTCAGCATTCAGAAGGCCCCCGATTGTGAATGTGCAGATCGGTGACCGAGACAAGATTAACATGTAACAACTAACAATATGCTTTTGTGCATAATTATTCTTAATACATTTATACCGTAGTACCTTGACAAAATAGCATTATTTTTGGACTCTCAATTCTTCCCTACCAGGGAGGGTTCAGGGCATGGTAGCTAGCTGCCCAAAATTAGCAGGGATACCTTGATGACATAATGAGTCTGGATCAGGGCGGTCCAACTTTGGCAACTTTAAGACTTGTGGACTTCAGACCCAGGGGACTCAAGAGTTCCCCAGCCAGCCATGGGAGCTGAAGTCCACAAGTCTTAACATTGCCACGGTTCGACACCCCTGGACACCGCAGTCTGGATGAAAGGATTTCTTTGCCTGTACTTTCTTCTCTAACTCAGCGTTTTACTTGATCGCAGGCAACAAGTGAGAGGCATTTCAATGATAAATGGAGAATTCTGTGTCAGCCAAGGAAGACATTGGTCCCCAGCAGGGGTGAAATCCTACCGGTTCGCACCGGTTCTATAGAGTAGGTTGCAAGCAGCTGGTGACATCATAGAACCGG
>JANHFT010001732.1:151859-162553 GCA_032467955.1 Pseudoxenodon macrops
ATTAGTTTCACCTTTTAAGTTGCATTACTGAAATAAATGAACTTTTGCACGATATTCTAATTTTTTGAGTTTCACCTCTATCTATCTATCTATCTATCTATCTATCTATCTATCTATCTATTTATCTATCTATCTCCTACTTCCATTCTTAAACTTTAAAATCTATATGTCACATCTGGGACTGAGTTTTTCTTCCATTTTTGCTGATTTTTCATTCTGGAACCTTATCATTGCATTTATACTTACATTGTTTTTACATCTGTGCCTATTGGTACCTGGAGACATGTTGTTTTGTGGCAATTTACAGAGAGAGATGGAATGAGACACACAATTGTCATTTTCAAGAGTAGCATCATATTTCTTATAGCAGCAGTGGCTACATGAAAAACAACAAAACTCTTATTTCAACTTCCCACCTACTCTAAAGCTCACACTGGCTTTGCTGCTTATAGCATGTCCCAAAAGTACCTTGTCGATATTTTGTTTTTAAATGTGTTTCTTGGACTCTGTGTTAATTCCTGGTAACTGCCTAGATTAGTCCCTGCAATTTTCTTGGTAAGGATTTGTGGAAATGATTTGCCCTTACTTGCTTCTTAGGATTAAGAGAGAGTGACTGACCCAGGTCACTCAGCTTTGTGCTCCAGGCAGGACTAAAACTCCTAGTTTTTATCCCGCTGCCTTAACCACTACTCCAATAACAATAGCACTTAGACCTATGTACCATTTCATAGTGCTTTACAGCCCTCTCTAAAAGGTTTACAGATTGTTGCCCCCCAACAATCTGGGTCCTCATTTTACTGATCTCGGAAGGATGGAAGGCTGAGTCAACTTTTAGCCAGTGAGAATCGAACTGCTGGCAGTCAACAGAATTATCCTGCAATTCTGCATTCTAACCACTGTGCCACCATAGATCATAACCTAGTAAGGCAACAAGACAGAACTTGGATGTGTTCCCAAGTAACATATGAGTCCGTGTTTCAAAACTAGATAGCTTGATTCTCTACTCATGTCTTCCAATGCGATTTAGTTAAATGCAGGAGCAAGTGATTTTCTTACCAAAATGTTTGCTGCCTATCAGAGATGGTTTATTCATTTATGATCTCCTAGAACCAAATGTTTAATCTTCCTACAAACCGTTACTAAAGCAATTCATTCAAAGCATTTTCATTTGTAAAAAAAAAAAGTAGAGAATGGGGGAGTCATGTCTCTAATATCTAATTCTTGCAATTTTCACTTTCCATATGTTAAACCTAGGACTGTTCCAAATTGTTAAACAAACCTTTTAAGCAAACAGGGCTGATTTTTAATTCCTGTGCTAAAAACACAGCTTGGTACGTAGTCATTGTTTAGTTTCAATTTTGCAATAAAATGACATTTTAACATGCATATCAAAGGCATGATAGGTGGACGTGCTTTTGAAAAGCTTTGCGAAAACTGTATTTTGATAATATGCATTCTGCATCCCGCCTCAGAAATCATAGCAGCATACAATAGGCATCTATCTACAGTCATTATTGATTCAATTAGGATTGTAGATTCAATTCAATTAGAATTGGCAATGAGACCCATACAATTAAGTCAATTTGATTCAGATCTATGAACAACATAAAAAAGGGGCTTTTGCTCATATGCAAATGTTCTTCCAAATTGTTGAACTGATTCACAGGCATCTCATTCAGATCATCAATCCTGACACCTGGTTTATTTTGGAAAGTTGAGCTATTAATTTTCAAATCAGATTTCAACTCCACATACGGATAATTAAGTACGTGTAGATAAAATAGATAAGCAAGCTCGTCCTAAAAGGAAACTTTCCTCCGGTTTCAATAAAAAAAGGAAACATGCATCAAAAAGAAGTAAATCTAATGTTTCCCAACTGTTTCCTTTCTTCAATGCTCCATGTTTTATATTTGGTACCAACTGGTTCCTACCAGTTCTAACCAGTTCTATAGAACCGGTAATAACTCGGCAATGATGTTTGTACTTTGGCGTCTGTGGTGCTCCAGCTGTAACCTGATGTTTCAAAATGGAGGACAGGCTGAAGCAACTTAATTTAAGAGACTGAGGGCCATCAGCAATTGCTCCTTCAAAGTATCCAAGGATACTTCGGTGTCTCTGTGGGCACTGCCATTTTGAATTTTGCTTCTGCACATGCGCAGAAGCAATTTTTTTAATTGCTGTGCACGTGCGCAAGGTGCGACCCTGAGCAAACCAGCAGCAAAATGATTTACAACCCACCCCTAAAAGACACAGCCCAAGTTGTTTGAATACAATTAGATGAAGCTTCCTCTAGCTCATGGGTGCCCAACCTTTTGGCTTGTCTGAGCTACACTGAGTGAAGAGGAATTGTCCTGGGCTGTGTATAAAATACATAATATAGTTAATGTATATAAATATTTAAAAAAATACTTAATAATGTTAAACGTTTATGATCTCGTGGTATCATATTACTAGCTGTCCAGTGCCACATGCAGCCCATGGCCTAGGGGTTGGATTTGCCTGCTCCAGCTGGTTCTCTTCAGCTAGCTAGAAAAGAGATGTAATGCAATACATGGGAAGGACACAGAGATAGGACACTGATGATACAAATCCAGGTAACGTGCATAAAACATCATTTAGCTATTATGCTTGACTACAATGGAAATGGTAGTTGTGTTAGCCCCTCAATGTTCAACAGACTATATCTGGAAATTGTTAAAGAAAAGGTATTCCAAAAAATCCAGATTTTTCTCCCAATCAACTATTTACCTATGTACCACCAGATCTCATCTCAGCTTTTTTTTTCTTTTAAGAAAAAGTTATATCATTTGCATACAAATGGCCCCGCATTTATACCCTGGGGCCTCCTAGTTCCACCTCCTTTCTTGGAAAGCTACTCATAGTAAGTTCGAGTCAGCTCTCCCACTGTTATTTCTTTCAAAGACTTGGAACAGATCCGTTGCAGTGCAAAACATCTGGAGGATACCAGAATAGTTGGCTGCTAACCTGGTATAAAACATCTTCTTTTCATTCTGGACATTCTCAATAAGTGGTATGTCATACCGTGAAGCCATTTTAAATAGGATTCCATTTAGGGCAGGGGTTGGCAACCTTAAACATTCATAGAGCCACAAAAGTACTAACCAGAAGCCCCCTGTTCAATTCTGGAGCCAACCGGAAGTCTACTTCCCCCCGCCATAGAGTCTCCTCCCAGCGTGGCGTCCTTTTTCCTCTGCTGACTGGAAGTCTGGTTCCCCCACCATAGAGTCTCCTCCTAGCATGGCATCCTTTTTCCTCCACCTACCCTAACCAAAAGCCCTATCAATTGTGGAGCCAACTGGCAACAGGGAGCCGCAGCAGAGGGATGAAAGAGCCACATGTGGCTCCAGAGCTACATGTTGCTGACCCCTGGGCTATGGGAAGATAATGAATGAAGGGCTTGTTAATTAGCACTAAATCAATAAAGCTGCCTATGCAATATTAGGAAATAAATAAATAAATGTTATTGGTATTTTTTAATTTCCTTCTGAAAGAATTCTCAATCGGTTAGCTGCTAGAAACCACCATGCTGCCATAAAGTACAGCTGGAACACTTTCAGACATTCAGATATAATCTTGAATATTTCTTGAACCTCAGAAAAAGATGACCTACCTGAAACCAGTCCAGGTGGTGTCTTTTTGTTTCCATCTTTCTTTCTTCCGCAGGTTTTTCAGCACAGCAGCTTTCGGGAACTACAAAGCCCAGGTATAAATGTTGAGCAAATTACACATCCGGTTTTATGACAACATGCTCCCCTTCTTTCGTTGGCTTCTGTCCATTAAAAGCAATTTGGAAGGATCATCAGAACTTGAAAGGGCAGATCAAACAGCAGTGAAAATCGCAGCTGCATTGGCCCCAATTCAGAGCAAACTCTAAAGAGAGCTGATAATTTATTCCATTTGAGATATATAGATAGCTTACAAGACTCCCTTTCTGTACGTGGGTCTCCCTGCTTTTCTTTACGGTGCAAGAATTCAAACATGTCTTTAATTTTAAAAAAAGTGTTTTATACATTAGTTGCGGAGGACATTTATTACGAATGTTGTACATATGTTTACATACATAATGATGTATTGTTCCAAATTTGGCTTTCATTTTAAATTGCATTTTACTTAGCAATTTCCATAACCATCAGGAGCAGTCAACTTCGAGAAGGTAAATTATCTTCCATAATTTCAGGCCTTTTCATTTTGCAGGTGGAGGGCAGCTGGGATGAGATTGGAAAGAAAACAACATTTAGACAAGAGTATTGGCTCTGTACTTTGGCGTCTGCGGTGCTCCAGCTGTAACCTGATGTTTCAAAATGGAGGGCAGGCTGAAGCAACTTAATTTAAGAGACTGAGGGCCATCAGCAATTGCTCCTTCAAAGTATCCAAGGAAATGGCTAGCAATATGCACAGTGCTCCCAAGAGCAATGCTGAATCCCAGCACCTGACTTTTACAAATAAAAGAAAAATAATTTGCCTCCCAAATAGATCACACATCAGTTGATACAATCTCCACATATATATTCAGCTTTCATATATATATATATTTGTTTTGCTCAGCTTTCTTTTATTTTTTATTTTTTTAATCAAAGTATTTTAGGAATGTCCAATAGAGATATAAAATTCTGAAGAATATCATCTCCATATGTAGCCTGCTTTGCAAAGATTAGAAAAAAGGAACAAGTAGAATGGCATGCATACAAAACGTCTGGTACAAATACTTTGATTATATATGAGCAAAAGATGGGGGCTATTTTAAGTAATTGGTTTTTTTTTTACATGACTGCTAGTAGTGGAGAAGACATCTGCTGACAGTTGAAGGTCATCTTTAACATTAGATTAGGAATAAATTCTCAGAGATGTTTTTTATCTCTATGAATGGTCTCCTGCTTCTGGCCTTATGCTGTGTTATATCCCCCACACAGACAAATGCACCAAACTATATTCTGTCTTGTTTTTCTTAAGCATTAAAGTACATGCTACAGCAATGGTTATGTGAGAGCCCTTTTAAAAAAACCATGATTTTTTTCCCTGAATTTTTCTGGCTTTCACATCTATAGAAATGTCTAAAAAATCTATATTGTGATTGGTGTCGTTTAACTTATTCATAAATGAGCTAGCATTGGGAATGAGTATATGGTGATTTCAACAAATTATTTAGGATAATAAAGCCCCAAAGGAACTTTAAACTGGTAGAATGGTAGCAAAATGACAATTCTATATTGTTAAACCAGATATAAAGAGCAAACTATGTATATGCTCAGGCTCCAATTACTTTGTGTCAGTGATGCACAAAGGGAGAGTACTTGTATTCCCAACATGGGTTTCACAGCTTCAAGAGCAAGCATGGTGCAGTGGTGAAGTTGCCAGCTGAGAAACCAGGAGTTTGGGAGTTGTAGTCCTGCCTTAGGTTAAAAGCCAGCTGGGTGACTTTGGGACAGTCACTCTCTCTCAGTCCAAACTCACCTCACAGGATTGTTGTTGTGGAAAAAAATAGGAAGAAGAAGGAGCATTAGGTATGTTCACCGCCTTGAGTTACTTATAATGTAATAAAGGTGGGAGTAAAAGAAGAGAGAGAGAGAGAGAGAAAGAGAGAGAAAGAAAGAAAGAAAGAAAGAAAGAAAGAAAGAAAGAAAGAAAGAAAGAAAGAAAAAGAAAGGAAGCTCCAAATAGGAAACTTTGCTCTCACTATACAAACCCTCGGTATACCATTGTTACCATCTCTTAATGCTATTAGAAATTGAGTGGAATAAGACACATTGTGCATGATAGGACATGCTAAAATACTGTTTCATTTTTCTGTTGATCTCTTGGGGCCCATATCCAGGATTTTGATCGATCTCATGTAGTCCATGGGTAGAACAAGTCTTTGTCTGAAGTACCAGCACAGTGGATACTTAGATGTTTGGGGCTACTCAGTGAAGCTGAGTGATAGAAAATTCAGGGGGAGGGGGAGGAAGAAAGCATTTCTTCCCATAGTGATCTGTTTGAATCACAATCAGATGTTGGATTAATAGGTCTCAAAAAGGGATTGACATCTTCATGGAGCATAGATAAGGTTACTAACCATGATGAAACAATTATTACTTTTCAGTACCATTTACTAGAGAATGTGATCTGAAGAATGTTTTCATGCTTATGTCCTACTTGTGGACTTCTCAGAGACTTTTGACTGAGCACTGAAGGCATAGTTAGCATCATACTTCATAGATTTCAATTGGTCATTTCATGTTAAGGCAACCAATTTAATGAAGTAGACAAGACAGCAGTCCAGAATCTGTAAGGTTCTGAATTCTAATCTTGTCTTAGGCACAAAAACCATTTGGTGACTTTGGGTCAGGACAAACCACTTCCCAAAATGTTGTCAAGAAACCTGCAGGAACTTGTCCAAGCAGATATCAGGAGTCAACACTACTGGTAATTCAAAGGTGTGCGCGAACACACAAACACACACACCAAAAAATCATGTTAAATTCCTTAATCCTCTCCCTCAAACATACTCATTGTGGATGGATGGATGGATGGATGGATGGATGGATGGGAGGGAGGATGGGAGGATAGATGGAGGGGCAGACAATTCTCTTTAAAAAAAATTATGTGACAGATCATGAAAAGACTAAGACATCTTAAAAGAGCGACCTCTTTGGGAAATTATTTTGCTACAGTGGTTGGAAATGATAGTAAATCTAGCCAGTAAATTTTTTTTTATAAGAAATGTGATAAGATAAGCATAATAATTTTAAAACATGTGATGTTGTTCTTGATTATTATTCCTGATTATCTGATATTTCTGTTACACTTAATTGGATTTTTTTTTAAAGAGCCACCTTAAGCATGGCAGATGCAATGGTAAAACAGGAAATAGCTATTTCTAATACAAAATAATTGGAAACCTGTCTAAGTTGGAAAATTAAGTTTGATCATCTGTGAATTCGGTTAATGCTTTTCTTAGTAATGTTGTAGCACATTCCAAAGATTAGAAAAAAACTACTTAAAGCTCACACCATTCATGGCTATAGAGTATCTCAAAACATTTAGAATCTGTTTTCATTTTCATTTAAACCTGTATAAAATGGGATGATTTTAAGCAAGACATAAAATAAGACAAGTAGTGTCTCCTACTGAATCCTACTAACAACTGGTGCCTTCCATATATGTCAGGTTTTTTTAAAGTTCAGAAATATAAAACTGGGAAGTATGTGCAAGGGTGCACTATTGGCAAAACGCATTCTTGTCAGCTCTGTGAAGCAGTAATCCATGAAATACAGTTGGTATCTCAGGGGCACAGTACTCTTTGCCTGCAAACATTTAAAATTGCACTTGTGTAACATAAAGTATTTATAATGATCTCACCCTCGTATATAAACTTTATTCCACATCAGAGAGGAAGAAGAAAGAGAGAGAGGCAGAGAGAGGCAGAAACAGTGGACAGCTGAATGTGAGTACAGCGTCATAAATTCATAATGTTTACAGCTTTTTAACCACTGGTGATAAATTTGACTGATTTAATTTACAAGCCTTTGTGCTGGCATCAAGAATATCTATTTTTAAATACTGTCTTCATTCAGGAATAGGTTGGTGTCACCAAGGGCAGAGTTAGAGTTTAGGTAACTTCGCAAGTAACAACAACAGCAAGAAAAGTGAAGACATTCGGTGTCACATTTTACCTTGCTTCCGAAAGAATGGCTGGTGAAAGGGAGCATATTTTAATGTAAGAGAATAGAGGGATACGTCTGGCCAAAATGACACACTTTCAAATCCCGTTTAATTTAATATGAACTTTAAGTGACGATTAAAAACCGGAAGCAATTGGAATTGTGCATGGTTATCCTTGACCACATCTTGCTTCAAGCAATCCTCTTTTGTTCCAAACATCACTTTCCTGGAAGTAAAAAAAAAAAAAATCAGGAGGAGTTTGGCTCCTTCTGACCTTTGACTTTTGATTTTTCCCAACAAACATATATCATTAAAAGGCATAGGTTTAGAGGCCCATAACCGCCATACAGATAACCAGCCAACCTGAAGCAGATTTTCACAACCAACAATGAATAACAAAACAATGGTGATAACATGAGAATCAGGTCTTGTAACCTAACCAGATGTCTACTTTGCTCCCATATCTACACCAACATACCATCATAGGCCCCGACAACTTCACACACGCGATTACTGTAGAGGAATCTTCACGTACTCTTCCTCCGATATATGCCACCATCTACCATCAATGCCCTTGGGATTCTACATAGAACAAACTGGCCGAACTTTTCACAAAGTAATGGATGCATTAATTGATATCAGGACTCAAAACAAATCCTCAAAGCAATAATCAAACCTCCCAGGATACTCTGTAGCAGACCTCAAAGTTCTCTCAAAAAAAGAGGACTTTAACAGTGCCATCAAGCAAGAAACTCTTAAACTCACATTCATCAAAAGATTTCAGGCAATCGCAGAAGTCTCAACAAACACGTTGAGTTTTTTTAACGCATTACAGTTGTTAATTGCTAAAGTAATTGTAATCTGTCTCACATATACCGGTAATCTGCATTTACATAACCAACCTGTCTTCTTCTCTTCCTCACCTCAGTTTAAATCCTACATCAGTCTAGCCATTCTATCCATTTGATAAAGTGAGCTGCAGCTGACAAAAACAAAAAATTTGTAATAAAATTTCTTTTTTTTAAAATAAATTTTTATTATACATTTTCAATCTTTAAAATCACATATACACTCTTACAGCTTTCCGTTATCAGATTTTTTTCTTAACATTTCAAATCATCCATTTTATGGCCTGTTGTTTTGTCCATATATGTTCTTATTTTCTATTTCTACATTTATTACATATCTACATCCTTTACATATACATTTTGAAGACAAAAAAAATGTGGAGTCTTTTTTCTACTGCGCATGCGCGCGCGCACAAGGTGCGCCCACGTGGCCCAAGAGGCAGCGAACAGGCCGTGAGGTAAGTTACAACCCATCCCTGGTTTGCACATGTTCTGGATAGGATTCTAGTGAGCTTTCAATAAATTATGCTCATACAGCTCTTTCATCTGAGAGGTAGGGCTTTAAGATGGAGTATGTTGATTGAAAGTTAATACACAATCTTCCCTGAAATTGATACACGGTTCTGTTCTTGATTCTCCGACTTTGTAGAAAATGGATCCATCTGGCCAGCCAACATGTTCAGCCCACCCTGCCCGCTTCTCTCCTGATGACAAATATTCTCGACACCGGATCATCATCAAGAAACGTTTTGGTGTCCTGATGACCCAGCAGCCTCGGCCTGTGGTTTAAACGTGCTTCCATCCTGCTCCCAAGTTTCAAAGGCGGCGAGATAAGCTTTGAAGAAGCAAGATGAAGACGAAGAATACCTGGCGATCTGCATTGTTGTCTCACTTTGCTGATGTTTTTTTTTCCCCAAACTTGACTCAATTCTCTTTGTGTTCTGTGGGTGAGAAATGAATGACATCCTGCAAGCCAGACACAATTATATTATTCACTGTTTTTTTCTGGCTATGTAATTTTGGAAATAAAGTGAGATTTTTTCATTGTTCTATTTTATTAGCATGATGGGTCCATGTAGTATTTTACAGAGAAAAATAGGTTATTTTCCCCCCCAGCATGGTAGGGCTATCAATATCAGTAACGCTGGAAATAGCGGCTTGTATTTTGAGTGGATGATTTTTTTAGTTCTTAAGTTTTAGTTTTAGTTCTTTAGTTCTTAAATTGGGCAATGTGGCACAACATGTGGATTGATGTTGAAAATCACCTCATTGGCAGTTTCCCATCAAATTGTAGGGAAATATTGAGTCGGGTACCATAATGTCCTGTCCTTCCTTTTTTTCAACATTTTTTGTAAATAATTTGGGTGCGGAAAAAGCTTATCAAATATACTGATATTACAAAATTGGATGGGACAACTAATGCTCTGGGGGAAAAAATCCAAAATGTTCTTGTAAAACTTTTTACGAATGGCTTGAAAATAACAGTAAAATTGAACAGACAAATGCCAAGTCATCCCTCTGAGAAACAGACAACAAAAGTATAAATATAGGATGGGGCCTGGCAGTAACATTTAGGAAAAAGGCTTTAGAATAGCAGTTCATCATAAACAATCTGAGTCAGCAGAGTAGCGATGCAAAGAAGGCAAATATTTAGCCTCTTTCAAGGAAAGTATAATTTCCAGATCATAAGTAATAATTTCTAGTCATTCTGCATTAGTTGGATCCCCATCTTGAATTCAATACTGGGTATTACTTTTTAAGATTCAAAAGAATTGAAGTAAGTTTCACAAAAGCTACAAAGATGATACGGGTGGGTGGGAAACTATATTTGATGAACGTATTGAGAAAACTAAAGGGTAACAATGCTTTTCAACTCTGAAAAGTTGCCAACAAAGGTGGCTAAAAATCAACACTTTGTCATGCTCAAAGATCAAAGTATAGGATTAAGATGGAGGAAGGCAGATTTCAGCTGTATTCAAACAATACGTTTGGATGAGCAGATGGCTGCGGGATTTCTTGATATCCCTAAGTCCAGCGTCCAGCTGGATGGACTGGCGATGTATGGTCACCGGTTGTGGGATTTCTTGATATCCCTAAGTCCAGCGTCCAGCTGGATGGACCGGTGATGTACGTTAGTGTCAACTAACGGACTTCGCATTCGGTGGGTAAGAAACACACGGACAA